>JSYX01000006.1:0-152053 GCA_000787465.1 Thermomucor indicae-seudaticae
ACAATTGATGTGGTCTACCACAGACTAGACACGCTGCAAAATTACTAAGCTGCCCAGAAATTGTTGCAGCGCGTGCACTCAATTTTGCAGCGAATGCAGTATTCTGCTTTGCTATGGAATCAACCTGCAGATGTCTAGTGATCACAACCAGGTTTCTGACGCGAGTTTCGCAACATCCGCGTTTTCCGCAACAAGTCTGAGGGTATCAAACCGTTGCGGAAAGCGCGCGCTCACTGTACCTCGAAGACGCCTTTGGAAAAGAGCCAGCACGGTTTGACAGCTGGGCCAACACTTCTTGTTTCACAAGTTCCGGTAGGCCGCAGACGCATCTTTGGCAAATGCCCGGTTTTATTGTTACCTGTGCACGGACTATAGTAAATAGCAGTGTCTCCAGACGTCGTAAGCTTAAAGTCTGTAAAGATACCCTGGGCAGTTGTCTGGTTCACAGTCTCACCAACAGCGCGGCCCTTGGCCTTACCGTAGTCAGAGCAAATAACTTATACGCGTAATCTATTATGCAGCCAGTCGAACGAACAGTTGCATACCATAAGCCTTCTGTAGCGCATAAGGTTTTTAATTACATGTGCAAATGTATTTCGACTTCACAGTAAATCCTCGTTAAAGCATGGCAGAAATTTCACTTTAAGTTAACAGAAACCGTAAAAACGGAGGATGCATGAAGTTACTTGAAAACCAGAATTTAGACTGAAAGCTAATGGAGAAGCCGCGTCAACGCCGAAAAACGTTTCCGAGGCCATGCTCTTTAATGTATTCACCGCCGTACTCCTCATATTCTCGACGGCTTATCGCATACTTCTTAAAGGCAGCATTTCGTGCTACCATTGCCGCACCATGCCAGGCATCTGTTAAAGGGTCCTTGGCACGTTTAACCTGGAAAATTGTGCCAACCGGCAATATACTTCGTAAAGAACTCTCGACTCTTTCAGGGAAACCGGGCAAAAGACTGAAGCCTCCCGTTATAAAGACAGTCTAGCGTAACGTGGGTTAGCCAAAAGCCATAAGCATGTAACAGGAGCACAAAAGCATAGCATACCTTGATAAGGTTTTTCCGTTGTTCGGCGTCAAAGGATTTAACAATGTCGTTCGTTGTTTCAATCAGACTTGCTTGATCCAGACCAACAATGTTTGGCTGAAACAAAACTTCGCCGACGCGGCATCTTTCAACGTTGACATGTAATTGGTGCATTTGTGCAACGTCTGTAGGGTCGTAGGGAGGATATTGACCCCTGGCTAACAAGTGCATAAGGGTATTCGTCGGCGATGAAGTTGCTTCGTACAAATGCTCCGGAAGAAAATCTGGATCATATTGGAGTAACAGCGACTCATAACGATTTAAAAGCGATAAGTCTTCTTCTTCTTCGTCTGACTCATCTTCTCGACTCTGCAACGGCTTTAAATCAGCAATAAAGGCTCTGTACATATACTTCGACCTCACTCACAATTTCACGGTAAATCATCCAATCTTCATCATCGGCACCAAAGGTGTCTTCGTCCGCATTTTTCTTCCGTCGCTTTGGGGCTGGTGTGTCGCTAGCGAGGTTTGCGATTGAGCGCATTCGTAGCTGTGAAGCTCGGCTCCTTCTATCAGTCAGTTCCAAAGCCAACCGTTTCCGTTGCTTAATTCGATCTACTACTGCCTATTGAATTGGACAGAGTTAGTCTCGAGAAAACTTATGTTTCCCATCGATGTACCTGTCTTTGCGCTTTGATTTCCTCTAACCATTTTTCGGGATCACGCTGTCGTTTCTCTTCTTCTAATCTTGCTTGCTCTTCCTATTCTTGTTCAGTATTTGCCAGCGTTTGTCTTAGCCATCCTCTATATGACAATACCTCTCTCGCTCGGGCCTCTTCTTTTGCCTTTTTAGCTCGTTGTCGGGCATCATAATTGGCCTTCATTAGCTTTTGCTTTCGTTTCTCTTTTCTTTCAGACTCGCTCAGATGTTCATCCGGTATATCGATTAAATTCGTCGCGGGCGGTTCCTAAACAGATCTTCGTTATTTGTCACAGATACCTTTGTTTTTCTTCACTGTTACCTTTTCTTCATTCTCGTCTATTCCCAGTTCCTTGTTCCGGGCGCGTTGAATTGCAGCATCCACTTGCTTGATCGTATCATCCAAGTCAGCCTCATCTTTGAAGCCTGCCTCTTTCAACCTAGCCTTCATCATATGAATTTCAAAGGCACAAGTAACAGCAGATGCTACTGCGCTTACCAGCCATTCTTTCTTTGTCGTAGTTGCTTTTGAGTTCTTCAATTCCATAAATGCTTCGTACTGTTGCTCGCGCGCAACAAGCTTTTTCGAGAAACTTTTAGATAAAGTTGATCCAAGTCATAATCGTTATATTTACCTTCTCTAGACGAGATTTTGCCGCTGCTTCCCGTAAGCGTCTAGCATTTTCTTCCTTCTTAGCTGCTTGCCGTGCCAGCTCTTCCTCCGTTTTTTCCTCAATAACCTATGTACGCCCTGCATTAGCCAAAAGTTCCTGATTCTGAAGTAACGATGCACTTACGGGTGCTGTAAATGGAAATTGAATGATGCGATCCATTTCATTAAAAGTTTCACGGTTCTCGATTCGCTCGAGGGCTTCTTGATAATCGGATGCTACGTATGCGTGATTATGTACCAATTCCTAACATCAAGGATTACTATGAGTATAATCCGCGGACTTGCATGCTTCATCTCTTACCTGAGCTTGTGATACCGTCATTTTCGTTGGGAATGTTCTGTACTTCAGTTGCATAAGTTTCAGCATATAATCTGTTGCCTGGGTGCCGCCATAAGATATCCTATCAGTGCATAATATATGATGAAATAAGTTTCTGTCCAATACTGCCCCAAAATCTAACCAACTACCGTTTCGTCCGCTCTAGTAAACCCTTCCCACGCAACGTAGGAATGATGTGAGTTGCAGTATTTCCTGCTGATATCACTATTCCAGCATCGTCGTCCGTTTCACGCATTCCGCCATTCGCATAGAAACTAAACAAGGCATCAATGCCAAACATAACAGATGGCACTCGATAACATTCGAACAGTAGCTCGCTCATCTCTATCATAGTCTCAGCAACTGGTGTTTCCAATCCAGCTTCCCATTGAAAACTTACGGTTGCGACTGTACAAGGGCACACATACAGGCTCCGTCATGACTATTGGATGATCTATGGCCGATGTATTGATACCAAGTGTCACAAATATGTAATCAAGGACAGTTTCCTATGCGCGAAACAATCAGGGTTCAGTAAGCAAAAAGCAATCTGGGCCGACCTAGCTTACCATTCTTTCAAAATCGCAAACCACGTTTCCATCGAAAGGCGATCGAGCGTTGGAGCGGCCAGCAGGATCTGCATATGCGTCCTGTCCGACACACACTACGTTGACGTTGGCTTTTCGATCCTTGTACCTTGACACGACATTGTCAAAGACCACTGCAAGAATTTATGTTAATCGAGGCACTGAAGCTGAAAAGTGTGACTAATCGTACGGGCAGGACTGGATTCGACAGCCCATCCAGCTCGACATTTGTAGGAGCCTTTGATGAGTAAGACAGTCAGTGAAAAAAAACGAAGCTCCAATACATCATACAGCATAAAGCATGGCGTTAAAATACCATTATCGATAACAATGGTCGTCTCTGTATCGCGATATTTCTCAGTATAATCAGTGCGGATCGAGTAGTAGGGATGCTTATAGGTTGGTTCGTCAAGGGTATAGAACGGCAGTTCACTGGAATTAGACATGAATCTGTTTACGGACGGTAATAGAGGTTTGGGCTTGTTCCGTGATTTTAAGAGCAGCTTTACTGAATTTCTACGGACAGCCCTCCATCCATCATCCATTTCTAACAAATCCCTGGTGCCGAGAAAAATTGACCGATTACACCAAAGCAGCTACTTGTTCAGTGCTCTATGTCTTTGAAGCCTCGGTGCATAAGCCTATTGACCGTAAACGCGAAAGAAAAACGCGCTCGCATTATACGCTTTATGCTTAACATCTTTTCCAGGGGTGTCGCCATTCTAAAGAACAATCAGTTCCTTCGGCATTTGACTTTCAACGATTGTATGATTGGCTACAGACGTACAGCTTTATGTGCTCCATACCATCTGTACTCATTTTTCTCGACTCGGTCGATGAAATGAGACAAAGAGTCCACTGATAGCTTCTTTGACGCTTATTGGATATTCGCACTGACTCCAATACTTCATCCTTTGACCTGATCAATAATTGTGGTCTTGCCAAGCAGTAGCTGTAGTTTACTCTTTTTTTGTGTCATTCAATAAGGAATGTCTTTTCTTATGCATCAAGCAACTTTTCACTTGAGCGAAACATTACTCTGAAGCAGCTACATCTCACCAAGTAGCGTAGATGGCGTACAAACGCAATATAATAGAAGTGCATAATATGTATTGCTCATCAATCTATCGTTGAAGGTTTTATGTAATTATTTTTATGACTATGTATCACTTGCATAATACGTGTTGCTGCGGATGTTCATAACTTCCTTTTCCTATGGACCGGTCAGCAAAATATACGTGAACTCGCTGAGGAATTGCCCGTTGCTCATCAAGACGCCTACACCTTCTTCACCTTAACTAATTTGCATATATTACGATGGGTCAACGGACAGTTTCAAGAATTCCCACCCATTCTTTCAAAATTCATATGGACATATGCATTGCAACTCGTCACCAGCTATAATCCAAATGGTAGGATCCAGGTTCGTTCATGGAATGAGATGTTTTTGAAATCAATGATAGCCTCGAGAGCAATGGTATATAGACCTAGAAGACACATACTTGCATTTCTATCATCCATGTCGCGCAAACGTACAGACCTGGCGACGGTTGTAATAGACTTGGTATCGCGAATTCTGCGGATGTAGTCCTGTATCAGCCACCTCAAAGGAGCTTGGTGCTCCGAGAGCTGGCAGGCAACTTGACCGAGAAAGTCGTTGCATATGAGTATATCGAGCCAGCGTCTAGGAAGCATCTGCATGAAAACGTATTCATATACGTGAAACGAGTTTGGGTCAACTTTCAAGTGGATTCTAATGGTATATTCTATCTCTGCATGACCACAGAAGCGTCGTCTACCGCATCAAGTTGTGCCAACCATGGTGGACGGCCGCTCGCAAGTATCTCACTTCCGGACAAAAAGGCCTGCCCTTACTGACAATTTTCGCAGTTCCGGAATAGTGGCGTAAACGCGGGCAGAAACATTGGAAACATGCTTATTGCATACGCTCATTCTCCGCAGACAGCCGAACCCGACAGTTTGCTCAACCGTGTAACACGAGCAGAAGGCACGAAGTCTCTTTTTTCGTGTACACCGATTTCCCCCCCCACAATGTCCACTGAGATCGTTCGAGAACAGCTTATTCAAGCGGCCAAGCAAGGCAATTTTCCGTTTGATTCCAAGCAATTCGCGGACTACATGGACGCGAACGACGAGCTTTCAAAGTACAAGGCCGAGTTTGCCATTCCACTGCGCCGCAATGTGTCGGGCGAAAACCCTATTGCTGGCAAGTTGTTTTGGTTGCGCGCGCGCGCGCGCGAGGTCTAAAGCACACTGGACAGAGTATGCTAATACACTCCCACAGAGCAGGACTCAGAACTGGACGAAAACTGCACGTATCTTTGCGGCAACTCACTAGGCTTGATGCCCAAGAGAACGCAAAAACTTATCCAGGAGGAACTAGAGACATGGGCATCACGGTAAGATTAGCACATTCCGTGCTTAAAAATTAGACATGTCTAACTCATCTTAACAGTGGCGTTGAGGGTCATTGGAATCATCCTTATGGAAGACCCTGGGCACCAATCGATGAACTGGTCAAAGAGTCACTAGCAAAACTTGTCGGTAAGGACTCGTACAAATGATGGTCATAACTCAGAAAGCTAACGGCATGCCCCAGGTGCGAAGCCCAGTGAAGTTACTGCGATGAACACCCTCACTGCCAACCTCCACACAATGATGGCCTCTTTCTACCGACCTACACCATCCAAATACAAGATCCTGATAGAGGCCAAGGCATTCCCGTCAGATCACGTAAAGATGAGCACACTGTATAGCCTAAAATTTCCTTTCTCACTGTGTAATTTTGTTGTTACCAGTACGCTGTTGCTTCCCAATTACGGTTGCATGGATTTGATCCGTCTGTCGGACTTTTGACTGTATCACCACGCTCAGGAGAAAGCTTACTGCGCACAGAGGATATTATCAAGGTGATAGAGAACGATGATCAGATTGCATTGGTGCTGCTGAGCGGTGTTCAATACTATACGGGCCAGTTTTTTGAAATGGACAAGATCACGAAAGCCGGCCACGACAAGGTAAATGACAAGTATCTGATTGGTTAACAAGAAGCGTATCACTGATCTCTTCGCAGGGCTGTATGGTTGGATGGGATTTGGCGCATGCTGTGGGGAATGTACCGCTGGCTTTGCATGACTGGAATGTCGATTTCGCTTGCTGGTGCTCATATAAATATTTGAATTCCGGCCCTGGCGGTATTGCAGGCTTGTTCGTACACGAAAAGTATGGCAGTGATCTGAAGCGTCCCCGGTAAGTAGCTTCTACCGTTTGAGATCACCTGAAAATCACAGCTTCCCTTTTTGTGCAGATTTGCAGGCTGGTGGGGGAACGAGAAAGCGAACCGATTTGAGATGGCACCAGGTATTGGCATGCATGAAATGCAGCAAGACATTCCTAATTTTCTCACTTATACGTGCTGTGGCACAGAGTTCAGACCAAGTACGGGTGCATCCGGATTTCAGCTCAGTAACCCCAGCGTGTTGAATATGGTGTGTTTGCTGGGTTCACTCGAACTCTTTGATGCAGCAGGAATGGATCGGCTTCGTGAAAAGTCGATGCGCCTAACAATGTATCTAGAAATGCTATTGACCGACGTCTTAAGAGAGCACTATGAAGCAGGACATTTTAGTATCCTCACGCCCAGAGAAGTGAATCAGCGTGGCTGTCAGCTGTCCCTTAATTTCCCTGCACGCATGATGGAAGTATTTGACGGTTTGCATGCGAGGGGGGTCATCTGCGACGAGAGAAAGCCGACCGTCATCCGCATTGCACCCACGCCTCTGTACAACTCGTTTGCCGATGTTCACCGAGCAGTCTTCTGCTTGAAGCAGGTCTTGGATCTCGTTTTCCCACCGAGGAAATGAAGCGGTGTGCCTTTTTTACCTGTCCTATTCCGATTTCTGGGCAACAAACAAATGGCCTTCTTGGTAATGATTATATTACATTGTTGATCCAACGGACTGTTCTATAAAAGCGAATTGCCATTGTTCGGATACAAGTATGAAATAAAGAGGGATAAATAGAAAGTAGGACAAAAATTCCCGTATTATAGTTATCTTTTTCGTTTCTTGATAAGTTGCAAAGCATACTCCTCGGTTGCTGACGGGTCATCTTGGAGCTGGGAATAGGAGTGCGGCGGATAGTAGTGGTAAGGTTGGAAGGCGATAGGCGGCAGGTCGCGGTCGTGAGGAGCGTCACTAAGCCGAGGATAGACCGAGGGTGGAGCCGAGAGACTGTGTATGGAAGGTAATCTGTAATCTTGCACAGGTGATGGATTTTTCGGTACCGGCCGTTGAATGGGAGGAGGTGAGTTTGCCGAAGACGATAGTGGTGGGGATACAGAAGAGGTCGTTGCAGGACGTAGAGGCGAAGAGGAAGTCTGCGGAATGGACGTCGTCGGGACTGGAGACGCCGATGAGGATGACGATGGCTTATCTTTGGTCAAGAAGTTGCTGACGGCCACCGGATCGAGACTATCAGCCAAAGGAATCTTTGACTGAAGAATGGTCCTAAGCATATCTTCAATGGTCTTTAGCCGTTCCTCAATAGCCTCTAAAGCCACTCTGCTAGGAAAATTTCGCCGGTCGTCATTTTGTGAATAGGCAGGATAGACACAAGGCGTGGACGACTTTTGGCAGCTGCGACAAGGCTGTTCCCCATTACACTTGGTCTTTTTTCGTCGGCATTCGCTGCATGCGCTCACAATTTTGGCACGTTTCTTTCGAGGCTCCACAGGTTGTTGTTCATCATTAGGCATGGCAAAGAGGAAGAGGGTGACCTGAGCTGTTCAGCTTAAAGGAAGGTAAAGAGGACAAACAGGGCGACGAACGAAATGAAAGTGAAAGGAAAGGAACAGGCGAAAACGGGTCAGACAGGATCGCAGGCGGCTTCACAGAGCTGGCGGTTGCTTCTTTCTGATTGGCTGCCTCCGCACAGGTGGGCGCGCACAAGCCACTGTTGCTCGGACGACCACGGGCGATCCCCCCCGCCCTCTTAGCTGCTCTCTGACCCCCCAACAGGCAACACCACGGGCATGAGGACATCATCTCCAACTTATTCCTTCTCTACATCACATATCCACATCGCTTTCTTAACTGGCTCTATCTCGGATAATAAAATACCTTATTTTCACTTGTCCTGCTCGTTGACGCAAGATTATAAAGCCTAACAGACCATTTTCGTCATGTGGCAAATTTGTACTCTTAGCAGGATGGGCTGATGCCGAGGAAGACCTACTGTGTTCACCGTGGTGGGAGGCTACATTTCGTTTGACAACTGAGCGGTCCGTTGAACATCACACACAGCGTGATTTTCAAGGATGCCGACAGTTGTCAGTAGGGTATGTGCCCAACCCCTGTAGATTTTCCCTCAAGTCTTTGATGTTGTGACCATAAAATGCATTGAGCAAGACGGCTAAGCTGATTTGTATTATCTGCAATCGCCTGCGTCAAGACGATGCCGATGAGGAACAGCGACATTTTACCAAAACGACCACGGATTCGCCATCATATGATGACTCATCGTCTGGTCCGGGCAATCCAAATTGCAACCTAGACTACGGCTTCATTGAATCGAGCGTCGATGCCACCTGGTAAGTCAGGCTAATTGAAATATCTATTTCCCGCTTACCCAGTGCGGCGGTGCCTCGAGCAAGTCGTCAGTTTCAGCGGTTTTGACTTGATCGAACAGGATAGCGTCCAATGCTTGGAAGAGATAGTGAGTGATTCCCATTTCGAAGAACTGTGACTGGCATCCATGAAACCATGGGAACTGCAACAGTCATCGTTGCGCTGAACGCATTAACCTCTGTTATTAATGAGGAAGTAACATATAGCGAGTATATTTATAATCGATGTGTTATACAGCCGACTTCCTGAGCTTCCTGTAAGTTTCTTATTTCCTGTACTTTTAAGAGAAGTTTGTCGATCCTGGCATATTTGGAGAGAACGGAATGGACATAGAAACAGACGATAGCGTGGATATGTGCAATCTGCATGTGACATCCTTACAACATAAAGAGAGTGACCACGGCTGACTGGCTTGGATACATCGACCAAAGTCGGGCGCTCACAATTCCAGTTTGCGTTGTTTTGGGCGCCTCATATGTCCATTCTTCATGTGGAAGACATGTCAGATCTTTTGTTGTATAACCAGGCTGTCGAGCATCTTGGTTGCCATTCATTGTGGCTTTAGTGTCCTGCAGCAGTCATAAATATGCTTACAATTTTGGTTAAACTGACATCTCAAATATTTCCTTCACAACCGTTTTGCGGACTTTCTGCTCTTTTGGACCCTGCTTTGCCCATTCTTCGTATTTAAGCTTCCCTCACATTCCTTAGCATTATCTCCAACCGACTTGCACTCTTTTTTCACAATGGCGACATCTTTCGCCACCACTACAAGTGCGTCTGTAGCCACTGATGATTGCCAGCTCGAGCGACGTACAGACTCTACTTTGCCTTCACTGCAGCTGATCACTTGTCCGGTAGACGAGCTGAATCAAGAGACGCTATCGTTCGAAACCTCGGTAGCGACTCTGAAGACTTGCGTTCTCGATGGATTATGCCGTTTCGCATTGTGCGCCCTTCATTTTGGCTATCTAACCGTCCTTGCTTTTTATACCCTGCGCACATGGTTAACCGATCTTTTGACGACGTTTATTCGGCACGTTTACGTTGCTTCATACTATGAATATCACACAACGGATAACGAACGCTTACGTCGACTAATTCAAGAGGATAAGCTGCGGCTTACTAAAATTCCAAAACACTTGTCTATTTTAATTTCTCGAGAGCTGGCGGCTGAACGCAGCGAAAGAGAATGGAACACTCTGGTTCACGAACTTTGCTTGTTTTCGGCTTGGGCTTGGGAAGTTGGAGTTCAGGAGTTGACTGTCTTTGATGCTACGGGTACAGAGAGACATTCCAGCCATGACAAAAAAAGATTTACTCACAAAAGACGCTAGGGGAACTCAAGTCCATGAGTGTCGATGTATGTAAGCGCCAATCACTTTATCTGCATCAATGGATAAACGCATCTTCGCCATCAGAGAAAGGCAGGTCAGGTATGCTTTACGACCCCAAATGAGAAACATTGTTGCATTTATTGAACCCCCCTAACTATAGCTTTAAAGTTCTCAATCTTATCACCTCAAAGTGGACGATCGGACTTGGCTCGGGTGACTCGAGATATAGTGAAAGCAAAAGTACCAAGCGACACCATCAATATTGCTCTAGTTGATCAATGGATTCATGGTAAGATGAACTTGGCGCACATTAAGCCTCAATGCTAAATTCATTTTCCAAAGAGAACGGTATGTCGGACCCTGATTTACTGATTGTATACGACGGATTGCCACATAATTACATCTCATTGGATGGGTTTCCTCCGTGGCATATACGTCTTACAGAATTCTTGTGAGTATGCTCAGATGATGGCCTTAGCGCTCTCTATTTACGGTTGCCTTTATCATTAGAAACGAAAATGCATGTCATCACTTGGATTACACAGTGTTTTCCAGGGCATTATATCGGTTCTCAAAAGTAGAGCAGAGGTTTGGGCGGTGAGAAATACATAACAAACATTTCCCCTTTGCTTTTCAGCGCTGCCTCCTAAACGATCCGATTAGTACGATAACCATTGCATTTACGTTAGCGATGGTCATCGTCGGACATTTGCCAGTGGAGGCAGCGTCTACTCAATTTGACCCAAATACAGTATAGATGGGTGCATCATATCCTTTACATGTACCTTAACATCATGTACAATAGAACTTAACGAACTACGTTAATGGTAATTTTCGAAGCAGATATCTTCCTTGTTCTGAGCCTGCCGGTTTGTTTCCTTGTTTGTCCCCTGTAAGGTGTAAAGCTTCGAAAGACTGGCCGATTTTATATACGCACTGCAAAGGTTGTAAAGTGGTAGAGCATCTGGAAAACCTTATCATTCAAATGCTCTGGTTTTGTCACGGGTCGGGATAGGGATTGTGAGTGGTTAATGGGTGAATAGATACGTCTACGGTTCTTTTATGTTAAGTGAAGAGTTGGCCAGCTTACTGAGAACAAAGACAATCATGGCTATGTCTTGCATAGCTTTCTTGAACCGGTCTACAAAGGAAAATCTTGCAATCAGACCAGGACTTTCTATAGATAACTACTGGAGTTTTCATTTAATAATACTTATACCAACGATTGAGCAGACACTTTCTCAGTCTGCAAACTAATCTGGTCAAGTTGTGCGAAAAGGAAATAGGAATCAGCGCAAAAGCCATTCCTATCAGCGGCGCTAAAGGCTTCCTTCATGTGCAAGTATAGTTAAAGGGTATGTGGTCTATCACAAAGTGCAAACATTGAATTTAACTGTAAGTCCTTGCGAAGCAAGGATGACTATGGAGTCTCTTCCGTATGCTCTTACTGCACTTATGGTAGCCCGTGCTTACGGCTACAAAAGATTTACTGTTTCCAAGGGGAGTAGCTAGCGGACAATTGAGGTCAGAAAAGCTTCTGGTTTCAATGCCAAGGTTGGGGAACAGTGACCAATTTCCGAAATTGGGTGTGAGTCAGGCGGGGACAACCTTGATTGACATGTGAGAACTTTACACATTTTCGGTATGAAAATGCTGACAGAGCTTTGGCGGGGCCAATCACGACAAACGTTGATCTTAGCCTGTCAAAGCCCTTGAAAACTGGCTTATGCAAGTCTTCTCGCTTTTGGGGGTTGGGGTGGGGTTGTCTTTCGTATAAAATAACACAACTCAGAATTTGCTTGCAGTTTCAATTAAGCTCCCGTTTCTTATGGAAGTTGTCCAAGTCCAGCCAAGGGACACATATCTCCACTATATCTACGTCCCTACAAAAGGCACAGCCATCCGGTGGTCATTCACCACGAAGCGAAACAATATATCGTTTGGCCTTTATCGAAGGCGTGGACAAGCACCCCTCCCATCATCGTCCGACATCATCTTCCATGCTCAGCAGCGGTTACAACAACGACAACTTTCTGCCGGTGAACTCCTGCCAGCCGATGGTCAATTGCGTAAGCAGCACGGTAAGCTCTTCTTTTCTCTTTCTGCATTCCTTTCGCGAGACACAGAGGGTGCTGGCCGTCTAACACTCGACTCGTTCGTAGACGATGAGCATCCCGAGCCTGAAGTAGCCGGAAATCGCATGGTTGGAAATGGACATGGTGCACGACCGCGAGCCAAGTCTGTAGCGTCAATAAAACTGAAGGAACAAGGATTAGACGAAATTCTTCCGATTCAGCATATGAATTCCAGTCAGACAAAAGTAGAAGGATCCTATAGAGTTGAGGAGCCTGGCAATTATGTTCTTGTTTTTGGTGAGAACATTCTCTCGGATTGGAACGATAAAGAGGGGGTTGGACTGAACAACTCCTCGGCCAGATAACACGTTTTCCCGGAATAAAGCCAAGACGCTTACCTTCTCGGTTGCGCTGGTGGATGGAGACATTAAGGACTCTTTGACGCAATCACAACATGAAATATCGGGTTGGCTGTTGAAAAAGAAACGCAAAAAGATGCAGGGCAAGTAAAAACCTGAGGGCTTGCAAGAGACATGGGATAGAGCTTATGCTAGGTGGTCAAAATAGGATGGGCTAAACGATGGTTTCAGCTCTCTCCATCAGGCGTATTGTCCTATTCCACATCCCCTGGCGGTGTCACACGTGGCTCAATTCAAATCATGCTTGCTACCATATCCTCAAACCCGGAACAACGTCTTATTCACATCGATTCTGGGACTATGCTGTACCATCTCAAAACCTTAACAATGGAGGACCACGAAAGATGGACGGCTGCATTCCGAGCATATCGGACGGGGGCTTTAGAATATATCGACGAGCAGCAGCCACAAGTTATTACTATGAATGGAGAGCGCACCGCTTTCCAGTTTGCAAATGCTGCGGGTGCACAGTCTGTGCACGAGCTTGTCGAAAAAGGCATCCGGGGCTCCACTGCGCTAATGGTCGACATTGCACAAATGGACAAGAATATCAAGCTTCTCTTGGATCGCTTGCGTTCTGGAGCATCCAATAAGGAGATCTTGGATTTTGTGGTGCATTTAGACAAAGACTTCAGCGGTATATCCTTTGGCATGGCAGAACAACAACGGCAGTGGAGGATCATCCAGGACTCGCTGACAGCTCCAGACAAAGGGCCGGTTGTCCAGGCTGCTGAGGAGAGCCTGGCCAACCTAACCAGATCGGCTAGCGTTCGCTCGTCCCTTTCTGAGCAGTTCTTTGACGCAGAAGATATCATCTTGAGCGGCGGTGATGATGAATCCTTTGAAGGTGAAGAAGAAGGGAATGATGACAGCAGTGATGAGGATGACGGTAAAGAATAGAATAGGTTTTTTTTATGTAGGCATGCATGAACTCACAGTGTTGTCAACTCGCCAGAACCGGACTCGCATGCTGAAGAAAGCCGGGACGGATCCTTGGACCTGAGCATTGTAGGTGACGTCCCGCGCAGGAATTGTTTGCCTTCACCAGCTGTAGGCGACGTCGGGTCTGCATTATCAGTCTTTCGTAAAAATGTGGGCAAGGACCTTTCGACAATTGCCATGCCGGTCAGCATGAATGAACCCTTGAATATGCTTCAAAGAGCGTGTGAAGACTTGGAATATTGCGAGCTTTTAGATAAGGCATCGACGTTGTCCGACTCCATGGAACGCTTGATGTACGTCGCTGTATTTGCGGTCTCGGGCTTCGCTTCTTCACAATATCGGACAGGCCGAAAGGTAACACCTGTCGTACGTATTACTGTAGAACCAACTATTCACGAGGGATGCTTAGCCGTTTAATCCAATGATGTCTGAAACGTACGAAAACATACGGCCTGACAAGGGCTTCCGTTTCATTTCGGAAAAGGTGTCGCACAATCCATTAATCATTGCAGTAAGTTCTGTGATCTCCATATTTATACTGCAAGTGCGTTAATGCATTCGCCAGGCACACGCAGAAGCAAAAAATTACAAGTATTGGCAGTGCACAAAAATCAAGAGCAAATTCTGGGGCAAATCAATGGTGAGTGACAAGTCGTAAGCCAATCTTTGGCGTCTATTTGCTCAATGACTATGTGGTTCATAGGAATTCATGACAGAAGGAACTTTCCATGTCACATTCACCAACCATGACGACCACTTTACATACAACAAGCCGTCCAGCTGGATGAGAAATATGATTGCGGGTGAAAAATACTTGGAAACAGCTGGAGAGATGCAAGTTAAAAACCATGCTACAGGAGAATACGCGATAGTTACATTCAAAGAAGGAACAGGTGGTGGTCTCTTTGGTACCCCCACAAACCGAAACGACGTCGTAGCAACCTTTTTCGACGCGAAGGGCAAAAAGTGTCGACGTGTGGTTGGCAAGTGGAGCGATAAATTAGCAGAAGAACTTGACATGAACAAGCGCAAGCTCTCTGTGTTGTGGACAGCGAATCCACCTGGTATCGAAGATCATACAAAATACTATGGTTTTACACGGTTTTGTGTTGAGCTGAACGAAATCACGGATTTGGAGCGTGGCAAGCTGCCACGTACAGATACCCGATTGCGCCCAGATCAGCGCTTATACGAAAATGGTTTGGTTGATGAAGCCGATGCAGAAAAGCAGCGAATAGAGCAAAAGCAACGAGAGCGTCGTAAAGAATTCGAGCAACAGGGCAAACCATGGCTACCGCGCTGGTTCACCCTCCAACCAGATCCATACGTTGACCCGTCGTTTTATCCTACCTCGGAGGATGAGCCAAGCACAGGACAAAGTTTCCAGTATGCTGGACAATACTGGCAAACTCGTGAATCTGGCCAATGGCCAAGCGACATGTTTGACTTGTGGTAAAAAGCAAGTATTTTGTACATCTTCTCATATATAATAGAACTCTAATTTCCAATCAATAAATTCTCTTACACCGATACGTCCAAAGGTGGAAGAAGACAGAGAGGAGGCTTTTAATTAAACAAATGCGATATTTTGCTAGATAAGAGGGGAGTGGGGAAACCGTCCCTGAACGTCGATCACGATTATCTCTAAGATCTTCTCTTCAAGTTATTGGAAAGCCATTCCAAACCCTCGTACAGACCATCTCCTGCAGTTACGAATCAGTAACAGACGAAAGAAAATCAAACCAGTACATATACAACGTACCGCTTGTTGCGCAAGTAGTCTGGATATACCAATGTCTATTGCGCAGAGAGTGCAAACCAAGTTTATCAGTGATTTCAGCAGCGTTCATGGCGTTGGGCAAGTCCTGCTTATTGGCAAACACTAGAAGAAGCGCATCACGTAACTCGTCCTCGTTAAGCATACGCTGGAGTTCATCCCGTGCTTCAGAGACACGGTCGCGATCGTTGGAGTCCACCACAAAGATGATACCCTGCGTGTTTTGGAAATCTATAAAGTCCTCTCTGTCAGATACTCAAACAACGAAAGGAAAGCTATCATCAAGATAACACTTACAGTGTCGCCAAAGAGGTCGAATCTTGTCCTGTCCTCCAACATCCCAGACAGTGAATGAGATATTCTTGTACTCCACAGTTTCCACGTTGAAACCTTAAAAAACAGCACGTAAGCCCGCTGTTTTGGGCATTCGCTCCTTGTGCTTACCAATGGTAGGAATGGTAGTGACAATTTCACCCAGCTTCAATTTGTACAGGATGGTAGTCTTACCAGCCGCATCCAGGCCAACCATCAGGATGCGCATCTCCTTCTTGCCGAACAAGTCGGCAAACAGCTTTGAAAAGCTTAATCCCATGGTGGAAACGTGGTTCTTGATGTCAGGTAGAAAAAAAGGTTCTTGGAAAAAAAGAAAGAGAAAGAAGCGCTACATACGGGGTTTCAATACGAGATATTTGAATCCATCGTGGCAGCACATCTTGCTACGTGTTCTCTGTAGGTCGCGCTCTGTTTTTGCCGAAACCGTTCACGCATCGCCTTTTTTTGTTTTTGCAAAACTGACCCTCAGTCGAAGTTCGTGCTGCACCCGTAGAAGCTGTGGCTGATCCCTGGTAGTCTAAGCAAAGATAAGCTCTCATCTACTCCTTGATCTTTAGCGACGTGTACATAAGGACCTCGTTGGGTACATTGCCTGCAAGTCTTCTAAATTACGTTATTGTTTCATGAAATAGCATCAGAACAAAACATCAAGTAGTCGTCATAACTTGCGTCTCGCTAAGTTTGAAACCCTCAGTAACCCTAACGAACCCGTAGACTATTCTATTTGGTTTGGTTTGGTTTGGTTTAGAGTGAAGCTTACAGGCAAGATGGTTTGGTTTCAGAGACAGGTCAGCTGTAAGGAAAAGGCTTACTGTTAGTAGCTGAAATACTGCCCTTGACTAGTTCCTGTTCCTGAATCCAAATCAACGGACTACAGAAAATTCGTCATCAACTCAGGAACATGCTCTCTGTCACTATAAACTGAGGTAAAAACCGATAAAGCATACAGGGTGGATGCGTTGTTGATAGTTGAATATGGAGGCATTGTGGAACTATGGAAAGGTCCCTTCTACCTCTTGCGCGGTGTGCAAATATCGCGCCTTTCTTCACGGCGAACTCGGAACATGTACGATTTCATGGAATACTGTCTTCGGTGTTACTACCGAGCGACAGGTTGGAATGAAGAGAATCAATACTCCAATCTGTGCTCATGGTCCAGAGCATTGCTCGACTTTTACACGCCATTGGGGCTCTCATTATACTTGTCGAAAATGCCGACTCCTCAGTTCAAACCTTCCTACACCCTGAGTGCTTTGCCCTCACTGAACGGAAGTATCGGATACCTGTATACATCCAAGCCGCTTGATGTAGGAACCAGTGCCACAGTCGATTTTCAGGACATGGTCGATCGCTTTCGGATCAACAAGGGTAGCCAAACCTGTGAACGATCAAGCACCAGTGATGATAAGAATAATACCAAATCCGTAGCAAGCAATAATTACCTTTTGTACGGGCGCATGTTTTTCCCTGGTGCACGGTTAGAAGCCATGTATGTTAGACGGTTATCAGAGCATATGCAGTGCTTGGTGACCGCTATTAACCAGGGGCACGGGCCAGGTTTACCCAACGTCAGTGATATATATATTTCGCTTAGCTCGCTCTGTTGTCGCTGTTGGAACCTAACCTTTCTGTCCTTCTTTTGTGCCCGAAAGTAGATTGCCATACAACTTCAATATGATGCTGGAAAATGGTGCTCGGAATGCTCGTATACAACGGATGACGGTTTGCTTGGTATACGCGCTCTTTACAACTTTGGATCCTCACAAGCAGATGCCCAGCCAGAACAAGGTCCACCGACGAACTCGGTGGATACCAATTTGGGTGGCTTCTACAGTGGGCAATGGGCTATGGGTACTGAGATATACTATGGCACGTTGGACAAAAGTGGTGGTAGTAAGTGACTTGTCGATTGGGATACATACGAAAAAGAGCGACACGCTGATTGATAGCAAACTCTTCAAAAGTATCTAGTGGATTACGCTATCACACGCTGCCTGCTTCTGGGGCGCCCCCGTTATGCTTTACATATACTTTAAATCCTTTGGTTGGTCATATGTCCACGGCATATGTAGCTCAAGTGTCGGAGGAGCTCGTCATGTGCTCGCGGTTCGATTTTAGCATATACTCCTACGAAAGTGATCTAGCGCTTGGTTTCGAGTATCGTGCGAGGAATAGCGAGAAAGGATCGGAGAATAATAGGACAGAAAAACTTGACGGATTAATCAAGGCTCGACTCGGATTCACTGAGGTAAAGAGTGATGGAAGGTTTAGGGATATGTGATTTCAACTAAAAGCTTGCCTGTAGGGACTTGCATTGATGTGGGAAGGACGGTTTAAAAATACACTGCTTAGCTTGGGCCTAACAGCCGACTTGTCTAACAGAACAAACCCCATACGTACAATTGGATTGGAAATACAGTACTTTTCATAGACCATTCGTACGCAAATACCATAGCCTCTGCCAAATCACTATCGACTATGCGCAACTAACTTAGCATGGGTAGTCCATATTTCTTCTGACAACCTTGTTTACTAAGTGATTAATTAACTTCAAATATCGTATCAAGCGCCCGCCTAAAGAAAAGTTCCTTACATCCTTTTAGCTTCTATGTCTCTTGTGCTGCGTTTTCGTGCGATGAAACAGTTCGTACAGTGGGACCCCGTCTAATGCAACGGCTCGATTCCTAGAAATTTGTTGCAATAGCCCGGGGTTGCCATGGAGTGAGGAGGCCGCTGTTTTAGTTTCTGATCTTGAATTCATCAACTATTCCACAAGCCCATTCTTGATTTGAGCATCGACGAGGAAGCAGACATGTCCCGATATCCTCCGACCTCATTTTCCATGAAGGCATTCATATAATCAGATACTGCTAACCATTTCCTAAAGCGATCTGCTAGGATCAATAATAGAACAACAATGATAACCACAGGAAAGACCATTCCCCATGCAAAAGAAGCATTTGTCTCTTATTTAAGTTAGCTCCGTTTATCTTTGTGTTTCCAATTCTCTGGAGATTAAAACAAGAGCAAAGTAGCCGGCTTGATACGCCCATTGGTGAGAACACCCATTGAACAAACTAGATTTGATACCAGCAGGAGATGACTTTGGAAGAAAGGCATAGAGTCAAAAACAAATCTTGCTTACAGTTGTTGTACTCGAAGGTTCTTCTGAGGGCCGTATTTAAGAATTGCAAGATCGCAAATCCTTTTAGTCTCGAACTTTGCCCTTTTCTGACCACATCCTTCTTTCCACTTTCTTTCTGTTCGCCAGAGGACATTACGTGTTCACTTTCAGTTTCAGCGTCTCACAACTTTGTCACAGACCTCCACACAACATTTGTACGCTAGCAGTGCGAATGGCGCAACTTGATGCTGCAGAATTGCGAAAAGCGAGATCATGTTGACAGACATTGTGATGAATCGTTTTGCCATTCTGGGAACATACGTTCGCAGCAACACCACAAATACGTTCCATGCCTATGGACGCTCTTGGCGAAAAATTTTCGTGCTTCTTCCGGGGAAGAAAGGCGTGAAGTTGCATTGGCTTTATATATTTTCAGCGATTCCTGAAACCCGCTTGCAATAGGCGGGGTTGCGATAGGCGGAGTGTCACCGTGCAGGATAACCGAGAACGAAAGTTTCGCTCGGGGGCAACATATACTGGGCGTTCTCTTCCGCGGCACGCCGATAAAACTTCGCACGCAAGTGCCGAAAGAAAATGCACCCCAATAGTAAGCTTATCCTTTTTTGGTGGTGAGGTAGTTTCGCAAGCTACGAAAATCGAAGGCGTGAGAGCGAAGCTGCTTGCGGCAGTGTGTCGAGCAGCATTTCTGGAATCGACGTGTTTATCGCCACGACGACGAAGCAAAGAATTTCGCTAGTTCAGCTCGCTCCGAACGAGCACAAGCGAGATGATGTGAGAGCATCGAAGAGGCTTTTCTGCATCCTGTCCCAACTACAAAAGCGATTTAATGTCGCGGGAGGTGTGCGTAGCCCCACCAATCCAATCGTCATTGATGCGATAGGTAAGCGGCCTTGCGAAGGACATGAACTGCAACGTGAAGCGAATTCTGGATCGGCCGAGACAAAGCTGGAAAGAAATCGGCTGCCGGGTTGGCAATGTCCTGTATAATGTCAACGTAATCGCAATCAAGATGCGGAATGCGTAATGTTCACACTTGCATCGTCGACAAGAACAAAGAGAACTATGTCCAGAGCGCAGCCAGACGTTATGGAGCATACGTAGAATATAAGACTGTTGCTGCAAAAGCAAACATAGATGATAAGGCTATTGCTGTAGAAGTACTTTTGAGAATTCAAAAGAGCTCTGTATGAGGCACTGTTTCGTCGTCTTTGTTGTTGGTGCCGTAATGTTATCCGTGCTCTTTGTGCATTTTATTCAAAGGACCGTAGCTATAAGGAGTTTAATTACTTTATTCAAACGAGATGAGGTGTGAGCATCGTACATCGGATGTCGAACATCTTGCAGCGCGCGTAGTAATCCTCCAGCGCAAACAATCTTCACCTCAGCGCTAACTCGAAGGAGACACTGTATTTGTCCGAAAATGGTAAAAGTTCGAAAAGGTATATATGCATGATATCTCCATTGGTATTCATTGTTGATGATACTAGTTGGATATAAAAGGAGGGCGATCAGGTTCTTTCTAAGGTATAAATGCCTATTGTAAGGAGAGTGGGGATGCCCGACTTGGTCCTTCGTTTGTTCAGTGCTGAGTTTGTATTGGAGAGAGATCACCAGGAATCCAGTGGCTTGGATTCGGATGCAGTTTACGCAGCTTGGCAAGGGTCGAACGGTTACGTGCTCTTTCTTCCTGTTTCCATTGCTCTCTTGCTTTTATCATGCCCTCATAGTTCACCCCACCTTTTGTCGATCATCGTTTGCCATCTGCTGTTACTGACAACTTTTGTGCGTTTTCCCATTTCTTTGTTCTTCTTACTTCAATAATCAGCCAGCACTGTACATACTCACGATTTTCTCTCAGCTTGTTGGAAATCCTTTCTTCTCCATCTTTATTCTCCAACAGGTGGACATCATCCAATCACAACCGTTTATACAGACGAATCAGTTTTCTGTGATTCTCGCTCGCGTTTCTAATTCACCGACCGTTCGCATTCTACCCGTATTACCCTCACAACAACAGTCCAAGGAATCATTAAAGAAACAGACATGGCCCAGTCAATGTACAACGTGCCGCTCAGACAGACCAAGGCAAGCCAGAATGGTGACGCGACGCCTGCGGAACGCCGACAGCGCCAGCAGCTGAAGAAGCCTGCGAATCTGAACCACGACGAAGACGTGATGGCGCCTGCGGAGAGAAAGAAGCAACAGCAGCAGCGCACCTCAGTCTGGAGTGACTCGAGCCTCGTCCGGAAGAGAGTCTCGTCTCCTTTGCTCACACCCGACGGGAATCGAGACGACCCGTTTGCGGGCATGAATTCGTCGATTAATTACCAGCAAGAAATCGAACGGTTGAAGGCACTGGTACCCAAAGTCGATCCCAAGAAGCGACCCTCTGGGCGTCCGAGATCGACTGGCATCGATTCTTCTTTGGCATCCGGCGTTGCCAGGCAGCAAACGCATAACAAAAGCAAATCACAGTCTTCCTTTTCATCGGTCCTTTCGGGTGGCAATCGGCGCGGGACAACGTCACCGCCTTCCCGGTTTCGGCCCGCATCTACCGAGAGCAGAGCGACGACACCGTCCTCGTCGCCTTGCTATGGTGACGGGACTTCCCGCGTAACCAGTCCTATCTCGACACCGCGTTCGCTTTCACCCGCCCAATCCGACTATACGTCCACGACAATTCCCCCTGTTCCCGAAGAAGACGAATTGGAGGCTGGTGATAATAACAAGAAAAGCATGTACGGCCAGCAAAAGCATGCATCGGTTATTACGGAAGAAGAAAAGGCACGATTCTTGGAATTTATGCGAAGCTGGACAGGCGGATGGAAAGATTGGGAAAAGAGCGAAAATCATCATCATTTCAACGGCATGGAGTCCGTTCGCAGTGGCGGATCACTCTGGGCGGAACAGATGCCTTGGGTGTCACCGCAAGTGTCCGGTCGCCGACGCTGTTCGTGGCAGGATTCACAACGGCCAAAGCAACTATCCATGACAATTCCCGAACGCAACTCCAGACTTGACTTCTCAATGCGATCTGAGCCATGCACACCTCTCCTGGCACCAAGATAGTCCAACATCCCCCCCTTTTACGTATCCTCTATACACGACCTATTCTGTTCCCTCCAACCCTTTTTTCTTTTAACAGTGAGAAAAAATAGCATTTTGAAAATATTGCACCTCCTCCCTACCAGATTTTTCCTCCTTTCGTTCATAGCATGTATAGATATCTTAATGTCCAATTATATCAGGAAGCAAACACAGCACTTTACATTTGATCCATATGCATTGATGAGCGTTTCTTTTTTTGTGACGCAGAAGGTGCTTGCTTGGGAGATCATCTGATGCATATGCAGCACGAAAAAGTTTGGTTCTAAGTTTGTTTTGCATTGATGAATCATTTTCTGCCAACCACGATTTAAGGTTACCCGAGCACTTCAACAGGTTATAAATTCTAATTAGCCATTCATTTGATAATTAATTCATCATAATAATAACATGTGCAATGGGAGCATTCCTTTTTTACTTTGTCAGGTGTTGTTACATAGAACAGTGCAACGGGAACTTAAAACCCTGAATCGTGCCATTGCAAAAGAGCCACTGAATTTTTCTCGTTCCCGGTTCTGGTGTAACCTTTTTGTTTCCCGCAACGAAATAAAGAATGCACATTGGAGCGGGAGTGAAGTTTGACCAATGAACGTCCATTGTGGAGAGGGTGATTGGGCTGCCACCCTTGATTACTAATCTAAAAACAGGGAGGATTTGTATAATAGATGTTGAATGAGGTGGGGGAAGGGGAGCAGAAAATGCTAAGGAGAGAAAGAGAGAGTCCGTGCTACAATCAGGGTCAAAAAAAGGGGCCCAACGTAGACCTGCTATACTTGGTTTAATAGGGGGGAAGAGAGAAAACCAGGCTCACCGTCATTAATGGCGCGGGTAAGCCGGATATTAAGGTAAAGGAAAAAAGGGGGTTTATAGGAGGTGGCGTGCTGTATTCGCTGGTCAGTGGCTATTACTATCATGATACATGTCAGTCCTTGTTTGGATATCAGCAAGAAGCTTACCATTGACATGCGTTCCAAAACATTCGAAAAGCGAACAAATGAGGCAATTCCGATCTTCAGAGCAAGCAGTGTGCATATAACGACCGTGTGACACAGGCTACTTACTCTCCGCTTATGGACACTTCTTCCTCCGCCGATCATGAAACAAAAGGACAGCTAAATACGCTTTAGGTTTTCGAGAACAGCGCACAGACATACTGTCATCTCTCTTTCATATCAAAAAAGTATGAAGAACTCATCCAAGTAGACGCGGTATCGAAAGAGGGTTGCAACCGAGGCATAACGTTCAGTCATACACATGTTTTATATAGATCTTTGCTCCGACACATTTACAGTAGTTCACTTAATCGTCAATGCTGTAATCTGTCTAGTTTTCCCATTGATAGATATGACACATGTTCAGTTGCTTTTTTGCATTCTGCCGTGACATGTGCTGCTCTTTTACACTGCTATCGCTGATTCTCTTTTATGGTTAACATTTAACCTCTTCTCCTCTCTTTTAAAATTAGTTCTCTTTATGAGAACATCTTCCAACCAAGCCTTCTTTTCTAAAAGTAGATCAATTCTTCTTTTTTTCTTTCGGGTTTCACTTTTTTTTTCGTGCTGTCAATATATTCCTCGGAATCAAAATCATGGGGCAAAGACAAGATAGAGAAAGAAAGAACCCATTGAAAGGGATGCGTGTGGGTGTATATAATTGTTATTGAGTTAGTTATATATATATATATATATATATATATTGATTCCGTAGTTGAAAAACTTTTTAAGTGAGTGCTCGCGTTTTCTCTTCCGTGTCTTTCTTTTTTTTTCCTCTTTTCTTTTACTTTTCAACTTCCTCCTTTTCTTCTTCCTTTGAGGAGGCGAGTTTGTCAATGGTTTTTATCATCATACTATGACGCCATTCTATTCCAACAGCTGCAGCGAGGATATAACCAACGCCTCAATACCTGTCACTGATGGAGGAAATTACTATCCTTACTATCCTGGTGACCTGACACTGATAGAAACACCCTCATATCAACCACCTCCTTCCACCGAGCAACAGCAACCATCACAAGTCTTCGGGCAACACTCGTTTCCACCGGTTTACCTTCCCGAAGAAGAAGAAAAACGCCACTTTGATGGTTATCATCAGGAGCAATACCTTCACGACACCACCTTTGACCTGGCTACGGCTGTGCAAGCTTCTTGGCAGAACCCGTATCCTAACGACAGCCACTCGTCGCTTTTTCCCAAGCCTACTACTAGCGACACCGCAGACTGCGTTCCGATCGAAAGTACCAGCAGTACAAACAGCAGTGCAGGTTATGTCGAACCACCACCACCGCCGCCGCCGCCCGCACCCTTATTATGGAATGCTTTGGATCAAACTGCTGGCAAAACCTTACCATGGTCAACCACCACCACCACCATCAAGAAAGAACAAGACGATATGGTACCGGCTGTCATGCCCTCCTCGTTTCCAAATCGTCGTGAGAAGGACGTCTTTAGCGAATTGATTTCAATGGCTCGACGACCGCAACAGAAACCGGCTCCGCCTCCTGCAATGGCGGCGATTGGATCCGATCAACAGAATAATGGATGGTTGGTTGGTTGTACATAGCATCGATTGAAGCGGGACACTGACTTGTCAACGTAATAGGCGCTACGAGCTAGTAATTGCACAGCAGCCCGTGCGAGCTCGAATGTGCGGCTTCGGAGATAAAGACCGCAGGCCGATCAGTCCTCCCCCAATCCTTGAGCTTCTTGTCACAAACAAAGAAGGGCAACCAGTAGACGCAGCGTAAGAGAAAGAACATTAAAAACGAGCTAGATCAGATGGCTGATCCCCTCCTATCAACTTAGCGATGTCGATATCTCCTTTTTCGTGGTTTCCTGCGACAGCTGGCTTGCTGACGGAAAAACCGAGGCCAATCTGATTACACAGCACAGGCGACGCGACATGGACGATAACAATGGTGAAGAGTCGACTAAACAAACGCGCAACCTTGTTGGCTCGCTTGTTGCCTCGGCTGTCAAGCTTCATGGTTTGCATGGCAAACTGAGTATCTTTTTCATTTTCCATGATCTTAGTATCCGTCTGGAAGGCAAATACCGTCTAGGATTCTCACTTATTGATGTGCGCTCGTAAGTGATGAACTCGAACCCCCGTTCTAAAGATCGATTGACGAACATGTAGGTAATTATTATCATTAGTCCAGCTTATTTTATTGGTCAAAATATGGATCCCAACGTGCCATCAACAACGGTCTTAGCCAAAGTCATCACAGATGTCACGACGGTCTATTCTGCAAAGACATTTCCAGGAGTAGTCCGTAAGTATTTGTATACCTCTTTCTTATGGCTCCATTACTTACTTCTTCTTTTAGCATCCACACCGCTCTCTCAATGCCTTATGCGACAAGGTGCAAAGATACCCGTCCGAAAAGACTATAAAAAGAAGGCTCAGTCCAAACGGAAAAGACGCCAGCAGCAAGACGATCCGAGCGACGAAGAAGAAAACTGGCCAAGCCAACAACATGGCGAAGCTCGCGATTTCCTTGACATTGGATAAAGTACGTATGACCCTCTTTATTCGAAAAGTGGGGAGGGGAGGAGGTTATGCCATATTCTTTTCTATGTAACATAATTAGAAACGAGACACACACTCTCTCTTTCATAGCGATACCCAGACACACACACCATATTTATGCATTCTTCTTTTTCTTGAAAACAAGTAGTAATGGAGCATGTTAAATGGCATAAACAGTGGTATATGACCGTTTATTTAAAACTGTAAAAAAAAACCAGGAAGTACAGCGTGTGTCTAAACGAGAACTGTAACAGCACATAGTGGCATATCAGATCAAGCATAGATGAGTTAAAAAAGGCATAAATTGATAATAGGAAAAAAAAGGAACCTAAGCTCGACGATGTTGGACACCAGATAGTGGATAGATCGGATAACTGGGACTGGCTGCTAAAGTTACTGCCGAAAAGGTACGGCAGGACAATTGATCTGTTCACGATGATACGATGAATATCAGCATCGGAGCTAGAAACCATTGTCGTTTGCTTACCCATCACGCTAGGTATGGTTTCCTTGGACAATAAAGGCGGAATATTGTTGGCTGATGTGACCATTAAGGACGGGCAACTGGCTTGCCTCATGATCGAATGGTAACCAGTTGCAAAGGCTTGTGGTGGTGGTTGCAAATGACCGATTGGCTTCTTCTCAGGGCTGCCCATCATGCGCTTTTGACTGTTATTGAAATGGTAGCGCCTCTTACTCGCTCGATGGACACATTCGATACGATTGGTTGCACAATAGGCACATGGCTGGCCACCATCACACTTGGTTTTACGCCGACGACATGTTTCACAGGCGAATCCGGAAGTCAAACGGCGCCGCGGCGGCGGCGGCGGTGGTGGTGATGGTGGCGGTAGTACATTGGTCTGCTGCTGTTCAATTGAGAACGCGATTCGCCGAGGCTTTACCTCGGAAGAACAATGAACACAGTACATTTGGTCGATCGTCTTGAATAAGCACCGACCACGTTCCTGTGTACGATGACGATTCTCTTCTAAAAGCGCTGCTGCATAAGACGTCGACATGTAACAAAAAGAAGAGGAAGAGAGAGAGAGAAATGTTTACTACATGCGATATTCCCCCTTTTTAAAAAAAGATAGATACGATGGGAAAAGGTATCTTTGTCAATTACAGTTGAGGAGCAAGTAAACAAGAATCATCCCGAACCGAGAATCGATTCCTAAATGGAGAAACCCGCCAATGGTCTCGATTTTCCGCGTGCACCCACGCGTCTAAACACATACTACACATAAACAAACCCCTTGGTGTTTGTTATTATTATCAATAAAGTGCATCGTCAATCAGACCACGTGGCTAGCAACATCCGAGAAAGCCGGCCCCCTTTTTCGCTGTATCGGTTTTACCCCCGTTGCCTATTTTAGGTAACTGTCGATCTCCATGGAAAATTCGCCCTGGTTGTCGCTTCCGAAGCTTTTGACGAGCAGTAACAGCGTCCATTAAGCCGCGGTATTTCCTACGGTATATCGCAACATAGGAATTGAAATCAAGACGGGCGGTTATATCATCACTAGTCAATCAATAATAAACAGTGTCCATCCCCCTTGTATTACAGTTTCTATCAAACAGAACATTCTACAAAGCAGATCTTCGCGTCAACAATCCGAGAATCCCACACTGTTTGTGTAACTTGCGTAATTGTTGCCCTGACGCTTATCCTGAAAGTTTTATGGAGGCTCTCCGAGATAGAGTGCATGACTTCAGAATGTATCTGACCAAAGCCATACTAGGACAATATTGAAGAGAGAAAGAGACTCAACTTGTACCTTCTAGCATTTACAGAATTCGTTGAAGTTTTAACTTCTGTTAGCGGGAGGTAATTAACAAGATGAAGGAACTGCTTCTTTCAGCATCGCCTGATCCTTCTTTTATGGTTGAATTTAGAGTGTTATTCACGAAGCTAGTCTAGGCATCAGCTAGTAAAAAATCCATATTGCACACACAAGATCCTTTCAAGAAAAGCCATCGTAGTTAGCATAAGACTATTTTTGCAACACCGCACAAGTGTCTCTAGTCCCATATTGCAATGGTGGCCCTTCCCCCTTTGCGCATTGTCTACTGGACAAAGGTCTTTGGCGATACCTGGAATGGCGGTATGCATATATATATACTACTTGCTTTTTTCCCTTGTCTTTAGCTTGAACTTGGATTATTAACGTTAGATGCCCCCAGAAAAGGCACAGAATTGGCAGTAAACAACTGCCCCTTACCCGAGAATGATATCGAGTTCCTTGATGGCGATGCTTGGTGCTTTGTGACAAGCAACACCGACAACATTCAAGATGCAGCAGCCATCGTATTCCACGCACGGGATTACGATGGGCAACATATTCCACCCACAAGAACACCATACCAGCCCTGGATATTGTTGAGCATGGAATCACCCATCAATCCCCATTTCCGACAAGATCCTCTCTTTATGAATCAGACATTTGAATACTTGGCATCGTACCATCGCAAAAGTCGCTTTCTATTTCCCTATTTTTCGCCAAACATCATGGACGTCATGAACCAGCCGGTTGTCCCCAAGGACCTCATGGCAACCAAGACAGGAAGCGCACCTATTCTGTGGATCGCATCGAATTGCGACGCGTGGAGCGGTCGGCATCACTACGTGCAG
Source organism: Thermomucor indicae-seudaticae (assembly GCA_000787465.1). Lineage (NCBI taxonomy): Eukaryota > Fungi > Mucoromycota > Mucoromycetes > Mucorales > Lichtheimiaceae > Thermomucor > Thermomucor indicae-seudaticae. The sequence continues at coordinate 28,257 of JSYX01000006.1, forward strand.
GAGCTCATGAAGTATATTCAGGTGGACAGCTACGGGAAATGTTTGAACAATAAAGCGTTTCCCCCTGAGAGCGACACAGATCGAAACAGGCTCATGGCGCAATACAAGTTTTATCTAGCCATTGAAAACTCGAATTGCGACGATTATGGTAAGTTAGCTAACCTCCGTCTTTATAAGAAAGAGAGAAGCCTGATATATGCGCAAAATCAGTGACAGAGAAACTGTACGACACTTTTTATGCGTCGACTGTGCCAATTGTGGATGGCCCAACATCTTACGACGGATTCATTCCGACGGAGCGTGCCGTGATTCGCATGGATGCCTACCCTGATCCTCGTGAACTTGCAGACTACATACGCTACCTGGACGGAAACGATACAGCCTACCTCGAGTACTTTGCTTTTCGTCGTGAGGCAGACAAGGTTCCGCCCGAGAACCGCGTAAGTCCAGCTTTTCTTGCCAACTGGGGAAGTTGGTCGATTCATGACCGACGGGCAGGCTGGTGCGGGGTCTGTCGGGGTACTGCGCCCTGGTGGCGCGCACGACATGATCCAGAGTACCAGCTTGTCAATGATACCCTTGATTACTTGCGAGCAGATGAGACCTGCGCCTCCCAAGGGAAATGGAATTATGCTAGGGAAGGTCCTCCCTACATTCCAAACTGGAAGCCGACTCTGAGCGACGAGTTTACACGTCCATGGATAAAAAAGCGTCTGCCGCTTTATGTATCACCTGATGGAGCTAGAAGAAACAGTGATTATATCACTGTTCGGAGCATATGGACCATGTATACTCTTGTTAGCTTGTCATTCTTCTTGTTCGTTATCCTCTTGATACAGAAAAGAAATAGAGGCCTTCCGAAGCCGTAGTATTGTTGTCGTTATAACAAGCGTACTTCCTTGTACTGCTATAGGTTGACCCGGGGCATCGGATTCTCGAAAGTTATCAGATCCGGTCTGAGTTAGTTTCCATTTTCGACGAAAATTGATGATCACCCAATCAGATGCACACCTGATCAGGGCAATTTTTTAAACTCCAGGAAAGTTGAATCCGAGAGTTTTGTCCGTTTTTCCTTCCCAACCTTGTGTTTTTCCTTGTCCCGACAATGTGTATTCCCAAGGCATGGAGTGGATAAACAAATGCGTCTCGAGTCTATACTCCTCCTACAGCTGCCCCTCAGACTGTGTCCAGGCATGTTTGCCACCCATCGTCAGCGAGCCGTTACCAGCCATCCAACCCGTCGAGTGCGAGGGCTGCCAAAAACCATGCGCTCTCCATCCCGTTGTGCCTCCCAACCTAAATATCGATCAGACCCGACCGCTTCATAACACTGTACCACCTTATGCTATCCATCTCATTATTCTTACAGGCAAGACAGACTGGCCTGCGCACATTGAAGACGACGGACTCGCGAAAGCATTGATTGAAGCCATCCACGAGCGGCAGGGTAGCCTGAGCCGCGCGGATCACCCAAACAACACTTTCCATCCCTACGATCCTGAACAAGATTCTTCTCCTCCTCCTCCGACTACAAAACGTATCCTAGTCACAAACGCCTCGCTGCCATCGCCCTACGCCAAGCAGCGCAACGCTTGCGACGTGCTACTCATGCCGGACAACGTGATCATTGCCAACATCACTCCGCGCCGTGCACCCGCCTTGCTCGATTTCATTATCTACGGCAAATCGACTCGGCTCCAGTTCACGGTGCATCCGTCACCCTACGCCAACCTGATCCTTGTCTGCGGTCATGCGCGCAAAGATCGTCGGTGCGGCACCGTAGGTCCGATGCTGCAGCAGGCCCTAATCACATCTATGAAAGAAGCCAATGTATCTGGTCAAGTGGCACTTGTAAGCCATCTGGGAGGTATGTAAAAAAAGAGTGCTTCATACAGATATATGTATTCGCTTTGTTATTGACCGTGATTCAGGGCATGCGTTTGCCGGCAACATGGTCATTTATACCCATCAAGGCCAAAGAGCCATTTGGTACGGCAGAGTCACGCCGTGTCATTGCCCCGATATTGTCACCAAAACCATCCAGCAAGATCGCATCCTTCAGAACTTGGCTCGCGGCGTATTTGAAGTTGGCTGTAGTACTCGACAAAAGATGAATAATGCATGTAGTAAAGCTTTATTAGACTGGTAGCACGCTTATATACTGTGTAATAGCGAATGAACTTTTTCTTTTCCTGGCTGCATCCTTTCGTCAATGATTTGGGTAATCTTGTTTTTTTCACGCTTTCATCTACTGGAAATCTCTTGCCAGTGAGCAATATTCCCTACCGATCCACTTGCAGGATTGCAAAGAGTTATGCAATGAAACGCTCATCCCGTCATCAAAGGCTCATAAAACACTAGCGATCGGCGACAAGAACCAGATGACAACAAAAGAGCAGGTGCTTCGTGATGTCGTAGTTGCATTAAGGCTCATCATCAACAAGAGAAACGTCTGCTTGCATTGGGATACGGCTAACGTGAATACAGAAAACTTATATTTTTCTTCTTCAACAGTGACCCGAAAAGGGTACTTAAATGTCTAGGCCGTTTTCAGTTAGTGTAGAGTAAGAACGGTGAGCTGATGTAGTGTTGAGCACATTTGGACAGTTGGTTTTGAGCCGGACTGGACCCAAAGTGGGTATTGTTCAAACTCCGCATCACGGATATGGTGCGTTAGGGGCCGCGAACTTTGTCAATCCCTCTTTCTGAACGACGCAAGGTAAGGTGCTATAGAGGACACCATCCATCCATCCATCCGTCTGTCTTACATAATTCTCTACACAGATGCCTCCAAAATTCGATCCCAACGAGGTGAAGATCATCTACTTGCGCGCCACTGGTAAAGAACCCGTCTCTTTCTGCAATGTCGACATGGGAATGCTTATAGCGTTAATTACATTCAACAGGTGGTGAAGTTGCCGCTTCTTCGGCTCTCGGTTCGTATAACGCCCTCGCGACAAGTTGGAGAACAAACAACTCATGTATAAATAATAACAATAATAGCCCCCAAGATTGGTCCTCTTGGTTTGTCGCCCAAGAAGGTCGGTGAAGATATCGCCAAGGGCACCAAGGACTGGAAGGGTCTTCGCGTCACCGTCAAGCTGACGATCCAGAACCGTCAAGCTCAAGTGTCCATTGTTCCTTCGGCCTCGTCCCTGGTCATCAAGGCCCTCAAGGAACCTCCACGTGACCGCAAGAAGGACAAGAACATCAAGCACAACGGTAACATTTCCCTCGACGACGTCATTGAAATCGCCCGCACCATGCGCTTCAAGTCGTACGCCCGTGAGCTCAAGGGTACCGTCAAGGAAATCCTCGGTACCGCCTTCTCGGTTGGCTGCACTGTCGACGGCCAGAGCCCCAAGGACCTCTGCGACGCCATTGACGCCGGTGAAGTCGAGATTCCTGTAAGTACCGATCTCTTTTACTATTGTCTTGTGCAATCGTTAGCTTATTCTTTCTATTTAGGAAAAATAAACGTTATCTCTCCTTCTTGTTTTCCTTCATTTTGTTTGTATAAAAAAGTTGCGGTGACGATTCAGACCTGACTATGGCGATGTCTCTATGAGTGTCTTGGACGGTATACAGAGGTGGAATACGGAGAAGCTTTGTTGATATATAGAAAACAGACTATCGATGAGGATGAAATGATATAATAGATGGAGGGAGGGATGGTAGTACATGATGGAAATGGCTGAGAGGGTTCCGGCGTGTCATGCCTGTTAATTTACGGGTTTAAGCATATACCTAAGCGAGATAATTCCGTTATTTGCAAGCAGTTGTATGATGATGGTGATAACGCTTACATTCTAACCGTAAAGAGTCCTGCTGGAAGTCCTTGTTGAACGTCTTCCTTGATGACTTTTAGGCCAGCTGTTTCAAAGATGTGTTTAAGGGCCTTGTTGGGCCTTTGTAGATGTCATGGTGAGTGGATCACAGAAAAAGATTTCCGAGATCGTAGTTACCGGGTAACACTGCTATCCTCCTCATCTACGACGTAATCTTTGGAAGAGTTGTTCTCCTTGACACCAATGAGACCATTTGGCTTTAACCCTCGAATGCATCGCTTGAAGAAAGCAATCAGATCGTCTGATTTCGAACGGCATTAGTTGTATTATTTTCTTGGCCGTCATCGATCATGGATATACCATCAGTCAAATGGCCAAGGACCCATTGGCACCAAATCAAATCATACTTGTTTTCAGGTGGCACAAAGTCCTGCAGACCTTGGCAAATGATATTGCCAACGCGGCCAGCCGCTATTTCATCCTTTAAATACGTTGATTTGGCTTGTTCCACGAAATTGGGCGCCTGTTCGACCAGGTCTACTTTCTCAAACGGAACACGCAACAAGAAGTTTTTGGTTACCCGGCCAATGCCGGCACCGCAATCGCATGCGTACTGGTTGGCCAGTGTCTTGCTTTCAATGAATTCTCGGATGAACTGGAGCGAACCCCTGGTGTCGATCGGATCCACAGTGGCGAATCCGCCGAGCATGCCATTGATGGTCGGTGACACATTGGTCCAGTACTTTTGAGCATTAGTGTACCAGTCTGGTCTGCTCATGAGTTCCAGGTTGTCATCTTTCTTCAGTCCCTGTCAAGCATGTAGGTACGACTTGCATTGCCAATCATGGATGGGGAAAGGGAAAACTTACAATGGGCATCTTTACGAGCTGGGTCCTTTTCAAAGAGAAACAAAATTTTTTATTTGCTTTTTGATGGTCCGCTTTCAATGCAGTTACTATGGCATCATGCTTCGTGTTCTCAGATTGGTTGCTGCTTTGCATATTGCTGCATATCAATTTCATCTGTCGCGTGTCAAGCAGGCAACACGATAGAAACGAGGTGGTGACCGGCAGAGTCGGGGTTGTTCCGTTTCGTTGATATCATGCTTGACCGAGTTTACGTTCCTGCGAGTATTTATCATACCATATTGACGCATGCGCTCTCCACGGAAAAGGTATACGAGTATGAGAGCTGCCACCTCGCATGCTTACCGAGGGAAGGTTATTAGGAAGAAATTATCGGCATGTTGATTGGTGATTGGGAGGTAGAGATTCCTGTCTTTTCCAGTCAAAATCGCGCGCAATTCCTCATAATAAGATTAGAATGAAGTGACAAAGAACCCGTTTGCGCCAGTTCGTACGGTTGCAAAAATTGAAGCGGTTTCGGTCTTGACTCGATCGGACAAACGGAAGGATCGGGTCGAAATTGCACCAGAACAGTTACATTTGGCTGCGCTGGAAGCCGAAGTACGTCATCACTTATTTACTGATAGCTCAATGGTATTGAACATCTCTACTTTATAGCAAGTTGGTAAAGAATTGGGCAAACGAATGCGGGTCATTGGCTGGGTAAGACCCAATTGCGGGTGGAAAATCGACGACAAAGTTATGTAGGCCCCTCATGTTTTTGATTCGACAAGCTCTTTCCCCAATCTTTATTTTAGTATCATAGCCATCCGCATATTACCGTTTTTCCATCTCACGTTGGTAAGTTTAAAGTTATATATCATGAAAAATTATATATCATGAAGAGAGAGGCTGATTGAAATTCTTTAGATTTACGCACGCAATTGTCCCAACAGTATCTAGACGAACGGTTCTTTGGTCTTATCGTGTCTTGCTTTGATGTCAATTCTGATTTGGTAAGTCATATAATCGCTCAATAGGGCAGCTCACTTTGTATCTGAGCGAATCTGTATATATATATATATATATATATATAGTCACATCGGATACAGATTACTTGCTTCCAGGCAGCTAATGGAAAAGATAACAAGTAAGTGTGAATGAAAGCACAGAGTAAGGGAGAGAGTAACTTTTTGACTTGTGGTATGTGTAGTGCAGAATGTTTAAATATACGGATGGAAATTGTTCCTCAGTGTACGGTACCGGCCATCATGCGAAAACGATTCCTGAATTTGCCAAGGAATATGCACGAAGAACATATTCATGAATGTGAGACGTCCCTTAGAAGGATACAATACGAATCCGCTGAGTAAGTCCCTGCGTCTAAACCCCCACTCTTGCTTATCTATGCTCACTTTTTACTCTGTCTGGATAGGAACTCGGTATCAACGTTAATGACACAACTTTACAATGCCGGTGTCTATGGGCAGTCTGTGACGCGTCTTGTAGATTGTGTTGTGTGCCCAGCGACTCGGATACTGGAAATGAAAGCCATGGACTTGGACAAAGAGGTAAAAGAATTAGACGAAAATTCACTGGATGGATGGTGGACGGTGAACACTTTTTATGAATAGATTGAAGAGCTAAAGAAGAGGAAAGAGGAACTACAGCGACGAGACAAATGTCTCATTGAGCTATGAAACACACAAGTTCAGAACATAATAAAAAGTTGCTTGTTGTCCTTTTTCTTTTCCTCATATCTTTTTCGATGCCACTCGAACAGTTAGTCAGAGATCGAAAGGAGCTGCTTACCATTTGGTACCGTCCATGATCAAACAGTAGAGGAGAGGCCTGAATGTTTCTTTCTCCCATAGGCACGCTGCAACGCTGGGATCGACGCTGCGTACCAGACGGCCTTTCAAGAGACGACTTGCGTCACTGGATATCGCTGGATTATGGTATAAACTGCTGTGATAAACGGTACTACCATTCGAGCAGTTTTTTGATCATCCTTGCTGTTGCAAGCCAATACCTTGACGAAACAAACGAGCCATTCGCTTTGCGTATATCGGCTCGACTTGTGCTAGGGCTCGTCAAAATCTTGCAGTTACGCTCTGGGTTAATCTACTGTACGACTATTCTTCGACGATTAGCATACGCGATTTATCTAACTTGGTTTTTTTTCGTTGAAAAGCGGATGCTTTGCATTTATGGGCCAGAATTCGGCGTGAATTGACACTGACAACAGGAACATCCATTGTGGATATGCCCACTCCTCAAGCAAGGTATATTTCTTGCAAACTGCACCAGACCGCAAAGGGAAAGCTAACGTGCAAATTCATATGAATAGGCTCAAGAATATCACTCTCCAGGAAATGGAGCAAGTTGAGGCACTTGCGAACTGGACAGAAACCCAAACTTTGCGTGTCCCTCATCCGTTTGCGAACCTGGCATGTTACTTGCTGTAGTTCCAAGAAAGACGTTCCAACTGATCGTGCTATTTTACATAGTTTGACTGGACTTCGGGAGAGCCAGCCATGGATAATGAATCCACGGTTGATATAATCGAGTCGACGCAACAGTCGACACAGCAGCAGGATAATCAAACACCAGCTGAACTGGTAACAGATGAGGGTGTACCTTCATTCGGGTGAGTAGAACCCCCCTTGCTTTGCGCTGCTGTTCGCTTTCATTCAATATCTTCTCTGGATAGCGCTATACAGCAAGAAGGTTATGATACGGGTTTTGAAATCGACCTTGGTATGGATGATATGGATATACTGGCTGATGCCATGGATGATCACGCGTTTCAACACACAAGAGTGAGCTGCTGCTTCCCTTTTGTCTCCCCTCCATTACATTAACACTTCGTGTAGCCTACTAGAAGAAGAAGAACAAGAGAGCTTGCTTCGAGCGATAGTGAAGTGGACCCATGGTACTACTCGAGCGACGAAGACCGTTCTGGATCACTCTCTACGCGAGACCTGTCGGTCATCGTTTCTTTGGGATCACCAGATATGACCACTGCTGCAGCAGCAGAAGAAGTGCCTGTTACAAGACGACGACGACTTCTTCGTTCCATTGCAGATTCCTCCACCGTCCTGTCAGCATCGTTTTACGGTAACACAGAGGGTATTGTCAACCGCGTCGATCCTAATCGTAGGCTTGTGCGGTCGCCCTCCACTCGTGCGAGACAACGTCAGGTAAAAGAAAACAAGATGAAAAGCCCAGTTACCAGATCAGTTCTTTATGTATACTGTAGTTAGTCAAGGCATTGGAGTTAGTGCGCAAGCCTAGCGTGTCAGGTGGGAGGGACTTGGATAATTAATGCGAGAAAGACTATCACTGACGTGTTGTACAGTTGCCTTACCGGCCACGCATATCCTATGGCAGTATAACGCCAGAAGATCAAGTAAAAACCGTCTACCACTGTTTTATCGCTCATTGTTACTTATTTGTGCACTCTAGGATCATCTCAAGTTACGATTCCACTGCAACAAGAGGTAAATCAATTAGTCATGTTTGTATAGATGGCACGCTCTTATTATGTATTCCGTAGATAGGACGTCGAGATACTGTTGAGCAGGCACGAGACCGAGGCCAGGAGGAACGTTCCCTCCTGTTAGAGTCGGAAGGACGCGATATGGAAGAGCGAACTACTGCGGCAAGTTCGCAGCAAGGCAAGTTGCGCGATACCGAATGCGAGATAGCCACGTTTTATTCACTTGCTTAAAGCAGACCGATCGAGTTCCGATATTCGATTAGAGTCTGACGATGACAGGTAAAAATAAACATGCTTAGACAACATCTATGCCTCCCACTTAACCTCTTTCAAGACGGAGTGGATCAGCAGGCACCCCTGTATTCAATGCAAGATCTCGTCCTGGGACAGTCTTTGAGCAGGACGACTTTATGGATGACATTGACTATGGTGGCGGCGATGATGGTTACGACGCACCCTATCAATTCAGTTCGTGTCCCTTCTCCTTATTATCGATTTTAGATGTACTCATATGATTGGCTTCAAGGTGATCCGATTCAAAGCGCTTTGGAGCAATCCTCTTCGTATTACAATGCGAGCGACTTTTTGCAGTATGTATATTCCTCTCGTTTTTTACGCTGACCCTGGGCGTGACATATTGTCTGTCTGTTTGTTTGTTTGTTAGATATGCGAAATTGCTTGTCAGGGATGGATCAAACTCTATTACGATGGACGACCTCTTTCCGTCCACCACAAATACGCTAAAGTCCGAGGTAGCTCGTGCTTTTCAGCATATCCTCAGTAAGTCAATAGTATCTTTCAATAAGAAGCAATCTGACAAATTCTATCATGTAGCACTCGCATCGCGTGAAATGGTTACACTAGAACAGAGAACTCCTTATGAATTGATCCATATCGAATTTACGGATTAGCTTGCTTTATATAAATTGCTTGATCGAAAGCAAAGGGTCAGTATCCTTTTGGGAAGGCATAGACGCGGAAAAGTGTGTCCGAAGGAGCGGCAAGGAAAAGGGGGAAAGTTCTTCGCGCGTAGTAAACACATATTCACCGGGTAGGGCGCCATGCAGGAGTAGGAAGGAGAGGTCTATTGTTACGACAGAAGCTAAGCCTTGGATCTTTTCGCCATGCATGATAGACTTACATATCATAATATAAATGCACGAAGCCGAGCTCATACACACATGCTTCTTTTTCTGCTTCTCTTCGATAATATATAATCCAGACGACATGTATTCTACCTGTGTACCACAGCAGCAGCCATCAACATATTATCCTTCTCCTCAAGGTGGCGACTCGGCTCCTTACTACTTACCATTCGACATGACAACGACAACAACGACGACTGACCATTATTATTTCACGGTTGATCCATGCTATTGTTGTTGCTATTATTATTACACTTGTCCGCAAGGACGGCTGTCTGTAAACAATAACAATATCGACTGCTCCTACTATGATCCAAATTTATTTCTATTGTCACCTACTACGACCGACGAATCATCATCCACAATGATTAGCGCCGATACTAATAGTAGTAGCACTGTTACTGCAACAGCAACAACAACAGCAGCGGATGCGCGTCCTTACCCATGTAACCGATGCCCACGCTCCTTTGCGCGTAAACACGACCTTCAGCGCCATCTGAGAGTCCACACAGGTGCTAAACCTTACTTTTGCGTGCGGTGCAAAAAGGCATTTGCACGCTCGGACGCGCTCAAAAGACACGTGCGCAAAGAAGACCTTAGTCGAACGAGTCCTGAAATTCAAGCACTTGAAGAAGCTGGGAGACGCAGACGCCGAAATATCCAAGAACCTTCTCCTCGTATGTCATCTTGTAATTATAATAAAAAATGAAGCATGACATCTTTGCTTTCAAAAACTGTTGACGGTCGGTTATCCCAAATTTGAGAAAATCGAAACTAGGCGAATATTCGTTGTATCACACGCACAAACCTCCTTGAACTTGGCGCGAGATCTCAATGGTGATAGGTGCTGAAACGACTTGATGGGCTCGCCTTTAGGAGCCCGCCAAGGCCGCCCATTAGGTGACTACAAAATTCAGGTTCAGGGTCATTTTCCTTGCGCTTTGCACTTTCCTAGGAAATGGCGCGTGGTCGGCGTGGTCGGCGTAGTCGTCGATTTATCAATGCTCGCTCACCAAGTCCACACCTTCGCCAGTATGACTATATTGCCACCGGCAGAGGTCCAATGGGCGGGAGAAGAACCAGCAGTAAAGAGAGACAGCGAGAGGCGGAAAAGCGAAAGCGAAAGTTGCATTCAGCTCAACAGTCAGCCCTGTCGCATTCTGGCGGATCAGCCCAGCAGTCAGTTGAAGCAGCTTCCGCAGTTGAAGGCTGCATATCTTCGAAGGTTGGGGGCTCAACAACGTCAAACCCCGAGATGTTGACCCCTCCCGTCAATGACGATTACGCAGAGAAACCGTCGTTTAACTGCATGATTTGAAACATGGCGTTTCGCGACAAGTGGAAGGCTGTACGGCGGACTGATTACACCCAAGCCTTTTCGGCGAAAGAGGTAAATCTTAGGAATAAACATGTAGGTTTAGCTCAGCCGCGAACAAGTAACCATTTAACACAGTGAATGACAAAGGGGGTCAATGGCTTCCTCTAGGTCAATACGTCTTTCTCATATAATTTGCTCTTTACTGAATGAGTAGTTCATGTACACCAATATGCTTTTATCCACATCTTGTGCAATTGGTTAATGTATCTTTAAACAAAGACAAAGGATTTACTTTATCTTTTTAGACTATACACGAATATATGATTTTTGTTGGCTCTGTGTCTTTCTTTACTCAAGGCACTTTATCCCACAATCTAAGCATGAGCTCTCTCAAGCTCATCATCTACTTTCTCGCCCTGCACCCAGACTTTGGTGCACTTGGCCATGGTACTTGATGCACGCGAAATTGGATCCGTTCGGTAGAAGTTCTTGATGATGGACGTCAGGACTTCGCCGGTGCTCTGAACGCCAGACTTCTTAAGGGTAGAAAGACCAAGTTGGGCCGTCGAAGGCGTTTCAATCACGTCATAGCGCGTCAACGCAGGGCTGATCTCAGAGAGACGCGCCCGGATAGATGGGAGATCGTCGTAAGGAAGCGTCTTGCCTGCAAGCTCCGACAATGCACGGATGATCTTCCAGTCTTCACGAGCAGCTGCCGGTGGGTTCACACCAGCACGAGTGATCTGTGGGCGACCTTCAGTGTTCACGTAGCTACGAAACAATAAACCTGTTAACTGCGCTGCCAGCATTGCCATCATTTCCCTCTTTCTCGACGTACGTGGCGTTCTTCTCAGTAAAGGCCGAGCCAGGAAGAATGACATCGGCATATTGAGCGCCAACGTCACCGTGATGACCTTGGTAAACCACAAAGGCATCCTTGGGCACATCAGCAGCGGTAATCTCATCTGCGTTCAAGAGGTAAAGGAACTTGACAGGTGTTGATGCAGCCTCTTTGGACGTAGGGACAAAGCCAATTTCATAAGCAGCCGTTCGGCTCGCAGCCTATTAGACCGAACGATGCGGTCAATCATCATCCTTCCGTGAGATTTCACATGAGTAAAAACACATCATTACCCGCTGAAGCACATTGAAACCGTTCCATCCTTCCTGGAAGAGTGTGTCCTTGTGTTTCTCTGCAAGCTCAGCAACCTTGGATAAGAGGTATTCGCTGTCCTTGGCATTCTCCACAACGCCAGAACCAACCAAAATCAGGGGACGCTTGGCTTCAGCCAGACGCTTAGCGAAGGGATGTGAGCCGTCCAACAGGGACTCAATGGCCTTTGTGTCTTGGCCAATGTGTTCATAGTCATACGTGAGATCCACAGGTTCACCAATGAGACCAAAGTCTTGGCCCTTGTGCAGATAGCCTTTACGGAAACGCGTGTTGAGGATAGGAGCTTCGTGACGTGGGTTGGAGCCAACAACGAGCACCACGTCGGCTTCCTCGACACCAGCAATGGTAGAGTTCAGGACGTAGTTGGAGCGGAAATCGGCGTTAATGGCGAGTGGTTTGGAACCGTTAGGAGCATCGAGGGCGAAGTTCTCTGAGCCGATTCGGTTGAACAGGTCCTTGAGAGCCACCATCGACTCAGTGTCAGCAAGATGACCGGCAATGGCCTTGGCACTGTTGCCTTCAACCTTGGAAAGCTCAGCGCTCACACGACTGAGTGCCTTTTCCCATGAGGTAGGTACGAAGCGGTTGCCGTCACGGACAAGCGGGGTCGTCAGACGCTGAACCTTCAAGCCGTCATAGAAGAAACGCGTCTTGTCGGAAATCCACTCTTCGTTAATCTCATCGTTCAGACGAGGCAGGATACGCATGACTTCGACGCCACGTGTGTCCAGGCGAATGTTGCTACCAATGGCATCCGAAACATCAATCGTCTCGTACTTCTTGAGCTCCCAAGGTCTGGCGCGCATCTGATACGGCTTCGAAGTCAATGCACCGACTGGGCAAAGGTCGATCACGTTGCCAGACATTTCCGAGTCGATTGTTCTCTCAATGTATGTGCTGATCTGCATGTCGTTGCCACGGCCGCTCGTACCAAGTTCGGAAGCACCAGCAACTTCGTTGGCGAAACGTACACAACGGGTGCACTGAATGCAACGAGTCATTTGCGTCTTGATCAGAGGTCCAAAGTCCTTGTCTTCCACAGCACGTTTGCCGCGAGGTTCGTGGAAACGACCACGGTCGCTGCCGTATCGCATGCTCTGGTCCTGCAAGTCGCACTCACCACCCTGGTCGCAAATAGGGCAGTCCAGAGGATGGTTGTACAATAAAAACTCCATGACACCCTCGCGCGCCTTGTGCACCTTTTCCGTGTTCGTCTTTACCCGCATACCTGGCATGACAGGGTACGCGCAAGATGCAACAGGCTTTGGTGCGCGTTCGACTTCCACCAGGCACATACGGCAATTACCAGCAACCGAAAGACGATCTATCATTATGCCACTACATGTTCAGACCATTGTCATTTCCGACTCACGAAAACAAGTTCAGTATTACCGTGGTAGCAGAAACGAGGAATCTGTCAGCAAAGAAAAATGAGGAACTAATTAATGAATTTGTCCACTAAACAGCATTTTTTGCGTAATTGGCTTACATCAGCACCGGCTTTTTCGCATGCTTGAATCAGAGCGGCACCTTGTTCAATCATAACCGACTTGCCATCGACAAAGACTTCGACTTCTTCCGCCTTTTTGGACGATGCAGAAAATGCACGAGCTAATTACACCAGTCGTGAATATATATACGTATTTTGCTCCCTTTTTAGGCTTGCGTAGCATACCTCCATTAGACAGGAGAGCAGGCGCTCTTCGCGGAACACCAGCTTTGTTGATGACGCGCAACATTACGGAATGGTGTGGGAGTGGGGGGGTTTATACAATAGGTCAAGGAAATAGATAAGGTGAGGGTCGGATAAACAGAAAAGAAAGAAGCTTATTAGTATATCTTTCACACTAAACGTGCCCTCAGGCCAGCCTTAGCAAGAAAAACAAAGCCAGGTTTCTATTTGCACCCCAATTACGTGACTGTGAACGCGGGAAAAATTGCGACGAGTCGGGTCGAATTTGGCCCATACTAAAACTCGAGTTAAAATGTTGAACCCTGGCAGTGCGTTGAACCTGTCCGGAACGGTGCCAGGAGGACAAGTAGTCCCATTATAGTTAATGGAATTTCAGAGTCCCAAGCACACCATCTGGCCACGGAGCGGCCCAATTTCGTGCTGGCTATATTATGTCGCTACATGTTCGTACATCATAGCCAAATCCCGGGCATAGGACAATGGGGATAGTCAAGACTGGTTATAAGCACACCTGGTCTTAAGCACAGTTGGTTGTAACTAGCAGACTTTCCCTGCTCCATTCGTCTCCTGTATTGTCACATGTATCGGTTGACCGGGTTACAGTCACTATCTTCGAAGATCTAGGTACAAAGCTGCCACTTTGCGCTGAAAAACATGCGAGAAAGTTGGTAATCTGATCAAGGTGCACCAAAGTCTTTGTGCCGTAAGCTATGTGGACATTGTTTCGTTCCTGCAGCCTCCGTTAGCTACCGAACCTGCGGCCTTTCCCCGGGCAATTCTGCAGCGGGTTCCCCCGCCTCTGTGTCAGGCAATGAGGAAGAATGTCGATAATAGCATGCGGAATGAGCAAACGCGCAAAATCAAGGAACAGGTAGGGTAGCAAATGGCAACAATGGACTCTGGCGACGATGTCCTGACGCCGGACGAGTGGGAGGAGCTCCTGTATATATCTCGAATAAATTGTTTACAAGTCCACGGTTTTCCGTGAATGGTTGCATTATGCATTTCTTTCTCTATGGACATTGATGAGAATACCACTATCTGGAGTCACGCGTCCAGTTCCCTGCACCTAATATCGACATATAGGTCCTATTACCGAGATCATGTGTATAACTCAGCGCGTAAAGTTAACAAGGGCTCAGGTCATTCGTTTCCGCGTCTGTGCAACCTTACTACTAGCGTTTCGAAAAAGATATAAAAGTCCATTCGATCCCAAAATAAAAGTTTTTTTCCTCATTCTTTTCTTCTTCAAACTCGTATCTCTCTGAATATGCAAAACGCTGACGGTAAATGCTGCGGGTAAGTACTTTCAATACGCGACTGCCGAGCAATGGGGATGAACTAAGATGCTATATACACATCAGTTCCTGCGGAACATCCTGCTCCTGCGCTAACTGCGCCTGCAAGAAGAACTAAAGTCTGCGAGTACACCATCTTGAAAGCAAGCTGTCTGAACTTTCTTCAAGGCTCGGTTACTGAAATGGGACTCCACTGTGTTCTTTGAAGCTAGACATCTAACTGTCTATATCATGTTCAAATAAACACATTTCTTTTGTGCTATATTGAAAACTTTTGTTTGTCCAGTTGTGTACAGAAAAGATCATTGATGCGAAAATGCGATGAGATGGAATACAAAGAGCGGAGCATAGGTGGCAAGTCCACGACAACACAGGTTACAAAAGGGTTATTTATACTATTCGTGGTTATCACTGTAACCGGCTCTTTCACGCAATATCTGGCCTTTCCATTTAACGAGAAGGAAAAGGAGCATACCAAAGATGTTGAGACCAGCGAGAATAACCGACAAGTACCCTGGTCCAATGGAATCCACCACTGGCTGAGCTACTAAACTTAAAACGGAAGCCATGGTCATTCGGATCACGTTGGACGCAGCTGTGACTGACGCACCGCGACCGGGTATCGCGTCCACGAGATAAGCTGATCCGGCCGCATACACTAGACCCAAAAAAAGGAGGTATGATTCTAATTCTTGTATTCTATTTCGCTGGTGTTATTTACCTTGGCTCATACCGAAGCAGACGATACCAAAGCCGAGGATAGAGATCCAGACCACCCATTGGGCCGTGATACTCCAACCAAACAATAGCACTCCTGTTGGAACCAAGAAGAATCCACCGGGCCTTAAATGAGAGGTCAATACAAGCATGCTGCTCCATGCCCGCCTCCTTCGTTTTCTTTACCATGCGTTCAAAGTCAGTCTATCTTCCCTCTTTGCTGCCCCGCCTCGCCGTTTCCGAGCCTTCTTTAGCAGATAATCGGAAACGCGACCTGACACAATAGACCCGAGGATGTTGCCTAATCCAGCACCCATGAAACTAAGGCCTAACAAGGGGGAGCTATTGTTACTTCAAAATGGCAAAAGAGGACATAGTAAAAAAAGATAATTTACCAATCTGCCAGGATTCAAAGGCATAGGTTGTCTCATAAAGATTAGGAATAATGGTTTCGATTGTAAACATGGTACCAAAAGTAGTGCCTGTTTCCACGGCGATCAAGAACACGAATAAATGCCGAAGTAGAAAGATGCTTTGGAGTGGATTGATGATTTTGCGTGGCGGCGACACGACGACTGCCTCGCTGGTGCCCATAGTGGAAGTGTTGTATGTGGCAATAGCGCCTGAACCATTCGTCGTTGTCATGGTTATTGCGCTAGTACTGGGACCGCTGACTACTACTTTGTTATTGTTGGGTAACCGCCAAACATGATCTAGTCGATAAGTTTCGGGTAGAAATACAAAGAGGAAGAAGAATAGAAATAATCCGTAACCGGTGCAGAACCAAAACGTGGATCGCCATCCCAAAGCTGTCGTGAGCCCGCCTCCCAATATTGGACCTTGGGTTGCGTTGTTATACAAGAGAAGAGCATCAGATCAAATAAACTTACCAATCAAAGGTCCAAAGAATTGACCGACAAAAAGTATGCTAAAAGCAGCACCGCGCTCGGTAATCTCCCAGCAATCTGACACTGTGCCTACATAAACAGCTTTGAGAAAGCTTGCTTGGAAAAAAGATATGTATCTCGATGTTGTATATACGCGACAGACCTGCACCTACAGATGTCGTGACTTTTTCGGGAATGGTTAACCGAAAAGGGGGAAATTTCTATTATGGGAAAGGCTTACCAGAGGTACCAACTGACTGAATGCAACGTAACACGATCAAGAAATACACGTTCGACACCAGAGCGCATCCTGCAGATGCAGCCGAGAATATAAGCAACGAATTGAGGTAGAGAAATCTAGCCACATCTCGGTTAAAAAAAGGTTTCCAGGGAACGCAATGTGGTCAGTTGATTTACCGCCGAATGTGATAGTAATCTGACAGAGACGCCCAAAAGATTGGCTACAAGTTCAAGTTAGTGCCCTTGATACAGCATCCTTAATCGACAGTCTTACGCCGATGCCACCGAAGAGAATAAAGAGAGACGTTGTCAACGTCACTGCTATGGTCGATGCTTGTAAATCGTCCGTGATATCAGGAATGCCTGGAAGCTGTGTACATGGCTAATTTTAACACCTTTTTTTTAGTTCTTGCCAGCAAATTTCTAACTTGCATAAATGGTTGAACAGAATCCATTGAGTGAAGAGCCTAATGCCAGACAAGCAAGTATCCATCGTTTCTGTGATTTCGGAAAGAGGCGCGGGTCGCTTGGAACAGGAGGTCGAAATGCCATACGACTCTTTACGATCTGCACCAGCTTTTGACAACGACCCCGTCCACAAGGACGCTTTTTCTCGTCCAATGCCGCTACGTCAGCAGCAGCAGCAGAAGAAGACGTCGTAGTGGAGAAATAGACGGGATGATGTTGTGAATCCTGAACATCGAGTGACGAAGAAGACGAATGAGCTGCAAGCGTGGCTTCGGATGCTCCAAAGGGTTGTTGCATGAAAAAAAGGGATCAGACAGAGAAAAGTTGGTTGATTTGCGACAGTAGAAATTACCACTCGAAATAAAACCAACTGGGTCCTTGAGAATAAGACTAGGGATTCGCCGCTGATTGAGTTTGCCCTCCTTCCTTCTCTTTCAACATACTTTATCCATGTACTGTTTGTTGCTTAAAATACCGTCCTCAATTATAGTGCGCTTGCTGGCAACAGGTTCAATTCTACCAGCAACTCACTCATTCCTCCTTTACAAGTATCATCCTTTTTCTCCAGAGATTAGTAAATCAGCCAGTAAAAGAAAGACAGAACAGGGAGTGAAATTAAACACTAAACCAGAGAACATATGAATGAGCCTCTCACCTTGCTAGCTGAGGCCATGCTGACAAAGTATATACATTCTTTCTGTCTTTTCAGCCTGAAACAAAACCTGATGTTTCCATGCAATTTGTCGCCACGGACAAAGCAGCACAATTCATGATATATTTAGAAAGCTTCATTCATGATGACAAAGCAATCACTGCCGCGGGTGCGTTTTTTCTAGAAAAGAAGCATAGAGACACCAGATAATCGGCTGTACACAATAGATGGCGATTGCTTCATTTCTCTCTAGACGGTGGCTCCAAGACGTACCGAGGTTGTTTTCAATAAAGTAATGATAGAAGGGTGAGGAATGACTTCTTTAGATCCTTTCTTTTTCTGATTGAGGCATTATGTACATGCACCTCTCTGATTCCCTATGATCATTACTGTCGCTTTTTCCTTTTCTATCGATCTGCGGTCCGCCGTTTTATTACGGCATTGATCGTCTTTGACAACAAAAAGGCGTCTTCATGTAATAAAACATCCATTACGCGAAGAAGAATCGTTGGTTGATTTATAGGAGGTAAAAAAGCCACGTAGGTATACTGATAACGCGATACTATCAAACGAAATCAATGGCATTGTACCGATCGACTCGCATTCAATCGACCTTTTCCAAACACATAATGTCCAACACCAGCACCCAGGACAACAGCTATCATCAGATAGCCATTGTATGTCATGAAGACCAGCATTAACCAAAAACTGATTGCGACCAGTATCGCATAAAGCGTGGATCGGATCATCTCTTGCTTTCTGCTCAATCTGTCGAGACCTGGTCACTTTATAGACAGAAATGTCCTTCCGCCCTCTTCAACATTACCTCGCGACACCGGGTCCAGTCGCTCGATGCAGTAACGTGTCCTGTTCTCCCGCGATAGTCTCGTATTGTTCGTCGGCTGCTTTCTTGGAGTTCGCCTCATACCACATTTGGTCCAAGGCAGCGGTTTGTGCCCTCAGATACTCGTAGCCCCCAGCGATCCCAAATACCGCAAGACACGAGAACAGCAACCCGGTAACGCTGTGGATATGCCACCATTCAAAGACCACACACAGATCTTGCACTTGCCAATTAAACAGCATCTGCAGTAAAAGAAAAACGGCACATGAGGAAACAAAAACTAGGGTCAACCCAAAGTGGTTTGACTTGCATTCATTTGGCACATGGAAGGCATTTCTTCGTGGCTTCCTCCATGATCGTGATGTCCATCCATGTCCAAGCAGATAAAGGGAATTCGGATGCCGCTAACCCGTTATAAAGTCGGGGTTGAGGGATTTCTGCTGCAATCAGCAGATCTCTGTGCGACAGTGGACCGAGGAACATGATCAGGCACCGTCCGTCATGTACGCTGCAACACCAAAAAAGATCTGCATAGTACGATAGCAAGAAGCATATGTAAAGCAGCGGCTAAATGGATGACTGGAAAACGGGACAATCATACAACATATCATATTGAATGTTGGGAAACGACAAATACAACAGAAACGCAATGATTGCAGTTTGGTCCAGACAGACGAGAACACATATGACTATCTACGTATATACATATTGTTCTTTGCAGTTTATGGCTCAGACGAGCTTGCTCTTCGTATCACAGTGACAGTAGATGAAGGCGCTGCGTGGTTGCTTCTGGTAACGGTATGCTCAACCTGTATAAGCTTCAAGAAAGTGTACAACATTCAATCTTAGGTTCGCTCTGGTGCACACTGTGATCTACCTTGCTTTCGACAGGGGTCGGTGGCAACTCGTCTTTTAAGTGGTGTATGAAAACGTGTTTGATCTCTGGGTCAATATAAGCCATTTCATGAAACGTCTGAGCCAACATGTAAGACGCCTAGAAACTTTTAGAGTCGCGACCCTTTTCGTATGGTTGCATCCTTATCACTTACATATGCATCATTCGCCGCATATCGAATTTGCTTGCTGGTCAAGAAACGACGACTCCAATTACTTAATCGCACCTTCCCTTTTGGCATCTGTCTACCTAGCTGAAACCAGTTGTTAGTAAGGAAAGATCTCGGAGTCTCATTCTAGAGATTGTTGCAAAGAGCTTACGATCATGCCAGTCAGAGCCCTGAGCGATCGCTTTGGACTTCGTTGTAGCTGTTCACAATTTCGCTCTTGCGCCAAAGTGCTTAGCTCAAGCAGTCCATTCGTCACAATACCAAAATCCCGATGCAGCTTCAACCCGTCGCTTCGTATGTTCACCCCTGCCTTTAGCAAATAAGGATTTTCAAGAAACTCGACTAGCCGCTTCGGCATGACTATAAGGTACTTGTTACTCATAAGGTATATACATAGCATTATGTCCAGCAAACAAGTACCCTTCATATTCGACATCTGCAATAGCAGAATGGTGTCCCTGCCACAAATTTGAATCAATGCAGTTGGATTCTCCTTTTCCCCTTTCTGGAACTGAGGCCTCCACTCTAGGTCAAGACCGAATATGAAGTCGCCAACGTTGCCACTGGCATGATTCACGCTGTTCCCTTTTTAGCCTTCCTCTCTTACAGTTACCGGTCGCCCATAATTCTTTCCTTTTTCTTTTACCTTGTCAATTCCTTAAGATATCTGTTGGCGTCGGACGTTAGACTAGTGCACAACACTTTATATCGCTTTGGATACTGAATCAACGGCAGGTTCGAAATAAACTTTTCAAAGCGCCAAGCATTCTCTTTGTCGCTTTCACTGTTGCTTGTCGTTTGCGTTACTTGGACGGTCTCTTTTTCGGTTGTCAACTTTAGAGTCAACGCTGGATCGTGTCTAGAAATCCCCGTCCACAATCATCAGAACATTTGGCCTCACCCATTTTGAAAGCAAATGGTTTCTTTTGTGGTAATGACATACTGCCCTGGGACATGTTCGGCCGCTAAATTCGCTTTTGTCGCAGTCGAATAATATCCCTCATTAAGACGTCGAATGCTGGCATTAAGCTGGCAAGGGAGTGGAATCCAGGCGGAATGGTCTCTCCGTATTCGCACGAGTAGATCTAGATCTCGCCGCAGCAACTGCCTTTGTAATGACCAAGTAAAGCTCGAGAACCTTAAAGTAACAGATTGCATTTCGGAAGACCAAAGACGAAAAAGTACCGGACCTTAGCTGGCCTTTTTTTTCTTCCAAGGAGAACCAATCTCCGTAGTAAAGATCTAAATATTATTAACAAAGTTTCGCTTTGCTCTTCTCCTTATGTATCAGTGATATCGATCTTAACTTTTCCACGGATTAGGCAAGAGAGCAATGTGTTGAACCAATGCGAAGAGAGAAGTTGTCGTGGCATTCGCTTGGCTATGTATAAGCGTAGCTTATACTAGAGTGGTAAACATGTACTAACTTATGTACCGCAAGGAGGCGTCTTTAAGAAAGTGGAACGATGGTATTCGGTGGGAAATGGACGTTTAATTACTAGATTGATCTCATAATCCACGCTTTGTTTACGTCTTATAGAAAGAACCATTTGCGCTAATCGTCAGACTTTCGTCTGCACCTAATACCTGACGTTTGCCCTGGCACAGATTGAGCGCTGCACTGCTCAACCAGCGTTTGGAGTACTTTTGCCTATTAGCTTTCGACCTTAGCATGTACCGTTGAAATGACGCCTCAGTAAAAGCAGACAATAATTTCTATGTGCCATCAATGGAAATTAACGCTTAGCGCAAAGGGCTGTTGTATGCAACGCCAAGTAACGTTTGTATAATCAGCGCGAAATTCAGTGTGCACACTTTCTAAACAAGAAACCCGTGAACGTTCACGGACTCGGCTTATCCTACACACTTGCCCAGAACGATTGCCATTTTTGGGTCCACTGCATTTTCGACAAGGGAGAGCTGTGGCTTAAAATGGCTTGTGTACAGGGACAGCCAGATATGCCGTTTGCTTCGGCTGCTGTTTAGGACCAATGTCACTGCTCAGACCGTTTTCAAGAATCACAGCTTGCCGTTTTGCGGTACGGCAAAAGTGAACATTTGCACATTATTCATAACCTTAACCTGCTGTCTTTTTGCAGCTGGCCCCGCAAAAGCGTGTCGTTTCAACAGTTACTGGACCTGGTAACGACCCGTTACATTCAACTTTTCTCTAGGCGCATGCATTTAACGAGCGACCAAACGTTTTAATTAGAAAACCCCTTCAATACCCCCGTTCAAGCGTTTGTCCGAGACTTCAAGACCAATGAACCGCTTTCTCTCATCAACCTGGAACGGAATGTATTTGGTGCACCGCTACGTCGAGACATTTTACAACGTGTGGTCGTGTGGCAACGCGATTGCATGAGACAGGGTACCCACTCTACAAAAGGTCGGTCAGAAGTATCCGGTAGTGGCAAAAAACGAGCGCCCCAGAAGGGACGAGGCAAAGCAAGAGTTGGCGATATGAAGGCACCGCAATTCAGAGGAGGTAACTCAACTGTCAGCTAGAAAGATGAGGGCGCCATGGAATTCAACATTTGGCAATTCACAGGCGGTATCGCATTTGGCCCAAAGCCAAGAGACCACAGTACTGAATTACCGAGGAAGGTTCAAGAATTCGGCTTGCGAGTAGCTTTAAGTACAAAGTACGCTCAGGACCAACTTATCGTGGTGGACACGTTAGACAAGCTGGAGACGCACAAGACTCGGGAGCTCTTTAACATCCTCAAACAAACGTACGGCGAACCCACTTTGCTTATCGTCACCAATGAAAACAACACACGACTAGAACTGGCAGCTCGCAATATCCCTCGATGTGAAGTTATCACCGTCGATGAAACAAACGTACTAGACCTCTTGACATACGACAAATTAATAATCGAGCAAAGTGCTGTTGCAACTTTAGAATCCTTGCTGAAAACCGTATAAACTCTCTCTCCTAATACACAGCCCGAACCTCTGCAATCCCTTTTTTGCGTAACGATTATTGCTGGAGTTCATTGCAAAGAGACTTTATTCAAACGAGCGAGTATTTCTCGAAATATCGAATGCCGTTTATACAACATTCATCCGCTCTTGGATGATTGTTCCTTTTCATCAGTATGACCGTCATTTACAAACACTATGCAAAGCTTCATGCCAGAGATTGTGCGTGGAGGAGATTGTCAGAATGGGGAACAACAAGTCATTAAACACGTAAGGTTTGCGCTTCTTTTGGCGATACTTTTTTATCTTGCTCTTGCATCCTAGCCTCTTCCCATAAAGTTTTTCCAGAGCAAGCACAAACTTTCTTCATGTTTTCAAATGCTCCGGCGCTTCGGGCAATGATACCGCACAGAACGCCAGGACCACTGCTCCCATTCATCTTTGATTCTTTGGTATTATTCCGTCCGAGATCGTCTTCGTTTTGTGTGATGACCATGCTGCGCCCGATGATATCCCAGACCTTAACGCGCTTGCTTTCTGCAACCAAATCTCCCCAGCCGTTTTCTTCCACTTCAATGTTTCCCAGGTCACCGACATGACCGTGCTCGAGATCGCCGTGTTCTACCCCCTCGGGGTTAAAGTGGTCGCCTGTTGACATCCAGCCCCGTGAGATATCCCCAAGTTCGTGAATATGTACTCCATGTTTGCCCGGGCTTAACCCTTCCACAGTCAAGTCGATCAGGCAAGTCTCTTCATCTATCTGGACGAAACGAGCCAGACCTTGGGTGCCGGTAGGCAGTGTGGCAGTAGGATCGCTTCCATACGTGTCGAAGATACAAACGGCTGCGCCAGCATGGCCTTCCCCGGCAGCTACACCTTGACCACGTACGATTACCGTTCTTCCCGTTTCCTTAAGTGCCCGGGATATCTTTGAAGGAGGCGCTGTATATCTTCCAAATCAATAGACAGTTGGAGGACTGGGAGCTCTCTAATAACCGTACCGCTTCCTTCAACTACGACCCGTTGGTCTTCTAAATTAATTTCAAAGTTCTTGATATCTAAACGTACGGGGTTAGGTATTTTTGGTGAAGACCGGTGAAAGAAGAGAATAGAATACCTGGGTATTGTTTAAGAACTCTGGTCACATCGTCTACGCAGGTCTGACAAGTCATTTCGACGGCAAATTCCGTCTATTGCATAACGGTTACGCCTCCTGTATTTGCCCAGTACGCGTTTAAGAAGGCTTACCTTGAAGAGCTTCTGAGGAGTCTTTGCTGGCATTTTCGACTCGATCAAGCCCATGGTTGCTTACAAAGCGAACGCACAGATAAATGCCAACTTTAAAACTCCTACCAAAGCGCGTGGTGATCCTGCCGAAAACAAGCTAATCTCTAATGTCGAGCAAGAAATTGACAGATGCTGAAATTACGCAGCAGGTAGATCGGAAAAGTCTTCTTTGAAAGGCACAGCTACATCTATTAACGGCGATTGAGGACAGTACAATAAGTACAAGAATGAATTACAACAAGTCGCACAGAAGATAGGGGAACTCGAATCAGAAGTCGAAGAACACAAGTAACATTGCACTTCTCTACTCGATTCGTCATGACACTGATAGTTACTCATCTCGACGTGTTTTGAACTGGTTATATATAGACTCGTCATTGATAGTATTTCGCCGCTGGAGCCGGATCGCAAGTGCTTCCGTATGGTCGGTGGAGTTTTAGTTGAACGAACAGTAAAAGAGGTTTTGCCCGCCCTCGAAACGAACTATAAAGGGGTATGTCGTGGATAGCATCTCGAGAGAGGATTTTTCTATCGTCTAATATTTGTTCTGCTCCATAGATCCAACAAGTGATCCAGTCTCTGCTGCAGTCCTACAAACGTAAAGAGCAAGAATTCCAGGAATTTCAGAAAAAGCACAATATACAACTCGTGACGAAGCAGTGATGCTACACATCTAACACTAGTAAAACGTTTTTTTGGTGTGTCCAGAAAACAGCCCATCTTTATGATTATACCCTCTCGTGTCTTGTATGAGCTTGATCCATATCATGGATTGGGTAGTCGATATTGAGGACGCTGAACCGATCCGCGAGCAGCATGTAGCCCCTTCTGAGTGTAGCAAACTACCAGGCAGCATTGTCAGGCATATTGGATGTTAATACCCATCAATCGAACGTTATTGTAATTATCAACTGAAGACGGTATCGACGTGAATTAACTTTATTATGATGAATGAGTGTCACCTGTATGAAAAGAAATGCTTTAGGTACAATGTTTTGAATGCTTGATCAGATTATCATGTCTGTGCGGTATCAGGCTTTAATCAAAGTACGGGAATCGAAGCTCCTTGCTTCAGTTACGAAAGGCTTGTGCGATCCTGCGTTTGCCAGTTTAGCCTCTACTGACGCACACATTGTAAGAAGCTAATACAAAGTTTAAAGTAACACATGAATATGTCATAAAACTCGATGCCCAGCAATAATGAGTTCGTCCTTACAATCTCGTCTTGCAGCTGCTCTGCGATCTTCTTTTGATAAGTAACGATTTTCCGAGCTCTCCGCAAGTGCTTGAGCTGGATTAGGTCCTCCGCGTAATAGAGCCAGCACTTTAATTCCAGGATCGGGTCTTGCAGCCACTGAGCCAGCCTGATCTGTCGGGTTGCGAGGAGTCCGGCTTTGTAAGCCTGTCCTTTCAGTTAAGAATCAACAAGTTTCGGTACAATATATTTCACGCGCGCGCTTACATAGGATACGTTCGCTTTGCTCAAAGAGCTGTAGGCTCCGCCCAACACACTATAATAGACGCCGGTAAAGGCAATCAAGCTGGCTTTCGCTGCAAGGGACCATATACGACGTGACCTTTTTTTTACTCGAAGTTGAGCAGGGCCAAAAAGAACGTTTTCCTTCTTTTCCTGATGTGTAGGCTTCATACCAAGTCAGATCTGGTAATCGACAGGATCGTCGTAAAGAAGACTCTTTGTTGAGTCTAACAGGCACCACTATCCTCAAGGGAGAATGAATCGCTTTGCAATACTCCAAAAAGGACGAATGGAATCCATTTAGAAGCAACAACGCGACATTTCGCCTGGCTTCTCCAGGAAGAATGAGAAGCCGCCTGATTGCTTCGAGAGTTTCGCAGTCGTAACATTCAATGACTCCGTACACCCTCTTGGTGGTTGCGGTGTCCCTTGATTCTGCAAGTACGCTCTCCGAAAGAGCAGGTCGCGCTCTTACATCAGGGTACCGAAAGATTAATTTTACGCCTCGCTCTGGGTGATCGTTCCGGTTACTTGCGCTGACTACGGACAAAACACCGATGTATACATATAAACCTACGGCGTATCCAAGGCTCAAGCGTTTCGCTAGCAATTGCATTGTGATGCGAGAAGATGCTTTGAAAGGAGGTTTGACAGGTGCGCATTGCACTGGATCAGTAAGGAAAAAGTGCGTCTTGATCGCAGCGGAACGGAACAGATATATGTTTACCAGCTTTTTCCTTGCATTGTGCGTTATTCATATTTCTAAGCGAGGCACATTTTCCCGCCAAGCATTAATCAAACAGAGAACCAGATTTCAACCGAGTATTTGCGCCCATGTTATTGCGCATATACTACATCTGAGTCCCGGCTTGCGCAACCAAGGAACTAGTCCAATATGGCTTTTCCCTTTATTAAATGCTGACAAGTTCACCTGTTACACATTGTCAAGGTCCCGCTTCACTGGGCTACGAGAGGAGAGGCGCGCTTTGGGTACCGCGTGACCAAAAGTAATGCCTTCGCTATTTGTTGGCACTGCAGGCGTTTTTGGTTCTCTTCTTTCCGTTCTATGAGTCGCTTGTTTTGGTTCCTCTTCCGGCCCTTGCAAATCTGTCGTGTCAACAGTGCCGTAGGCTGTGGTGTGTAGCTCAGGGTGCTCGCGCGCGGCCTTGCTTCTATTCCATGGGTCTTCGCCGCGAGGACTCTGATGATGTTGCCATGGTGCTAAACGCTTGTGCCGTTTGCCACGTTATTCTTTCTTTTTAAAGAAGTTCTCATTTGTTAAGCGTACCACCTCGTGGAGGCTCTGCGGTATAGTCTGGGTAGTTCATGGTTCAAAGAATAACTAGGAGGCGTAGCTTTCTGCTGATCCACATTTTATTCATTATTCGAAATCTAATGATGTCATTGTTTTGTCACTGTTTCATTATTTCTTGAATAGGCCTTTGACTTTGTCCATGATGCCCGGATTTTGATCCTCCTGTTGCTCTTGCCTGGCTTGTTCCAAGCTTTTTTGAATCTCGGCAATGGATTGCATGTCCAATTGAATACCAGCAGCCTGCATGTCTTGTGCCAATCCTTTCACAGCTTCCTTGATCTGATACCATAGTGACATATAAGTATTTGGAGATATTCATCTATAATCTGAATGGACGTTACCTCTGGGTCAGCCATGATTTTCATCATCTATCAAACAAGAAGGTCACTGAATAAATAACTACTCCAATGTCGGCATTTGCCTTTCCCCCTTCAATACCTCTGTAAATCCAGGCTGTTTGCCTTGAACGTTAATGCCTTTCTTTTGCAAAAGCACGGTAAAGTCCACCAGACGCTGCATAATGTGAGGATTCTGTTGAATCTTTTGCATAATCGGATGAGTTGCGCCGGAGGGCCAGCCTTCCGAAGCACGGCATGGCGTAGCCCTGTGGAGTCGAGCTGTCATGATTCGGACACCATAAGCTAGCTGAGGCTGCCGGACCATGACGCGACGGGATGCCGAGTCAGAAATCAAACGGCATGACTGAATGAGAGATCTTTGCAACATGGCTGGTTAATGCGACGCAATGCAGGACTCTGTTGATTTTACTCCTCGGGTCGGGAAGAGAAAAGGAACGCTTGTTTTGGATCCCATGATGGTCGGCGATAATGCCACTATAACACCTGGCTAACGCTGATCAGGTCGTCTTTGCGTAACGAGACGGTATTCTTTTGTGGCCTCGTACCTCTATACTGTCATCTAAACAAATGTGCAGATGTTAAAGCTTTGGCTCCCTGCCAATATATCCACAAAGACAGATCGCGAGCTCCCAATTTCCCTGACCAGAGATATGGCAGTTTGGATGATGAATTCAATATGCAATTTATGTATGATGACATGTACAGAGTAAAAAGCTATGAAAGAAGTATGGTACAAAAATATATGATACATACAGTCAAAATCATTCAGCTTGAAGACTCTTGAGCAAGTTTTGCGCTGAAAGTTCCAAATCAGGCGTAGAAGATGGGTCAACCAAGGCAGTCGGCTGTGCAAACATCAGTCGCCGTTGATGTTGTCTGCGTTCTCGGCGTTGACGGTTCTCTGTTTCGCCTGACCGTAGCTTTTCCAACAGATTATCCATCATCCGTCGGTCGTCTCCATCAAGCTCAAAAGAAGCTGTTTGCTGATGGATATCATCTCTAAGCCGCTGTTCTTTGCGTGCTTGTTCTTGTCTTTTCGCCTCGCGTTCTTTCTTTTGGATATATTTCTCTTCGGCAATGACTGCATCCTGTTTTTTGTATACGAGTAACATTACATACTGCCGCACACTTCCTTTGTCTTTTTGCAGGTAGCCTACCTTCCAGTCAGCAACAAACTTTGCAAAAATGCCGAAAAAGTCGTCAGGACGCATCGATTTTGGATTCTCTCCGTAATACATCATCACGTCCTTCCACTTGATATCCATATTTACATAGAGTGTCTCTAGCTCTTCGAATCGTTCAGAGGCTGCCATTTGATGCCGTGTCATGACTTCCAAGAATCGGTCCCCTTCGTCCAATTCGTCCTTGTGCCATTTTGTTTCGAGCTCAATCTCGAGTCGTTTGAGATTTTGTCTCATATCTGTATATTGCTGCACCATATCGTTCACACTCGCCATCACTATCGCATACTCGTTTAGTATCTCTCCACCTTGCTATTCCTTTTATCATGTTTCTTACCGCGAGCTGCGTGGTGTACGTTACGCAAATCATGCACGAAACGTTGCACATGCGGG
Organism: Thermomucor indicae-seudaticae; assembly: GCA_000787465.1. Taxonomy (NCBI): domain Eukaryota; kingdom Fungi; phylum Mucoromycota; class Mucoromycetes; order Mucorales; family Lichtheimiaceae; genus Thermomucor; species Thermomucor indicae-seudaticae. Next base: position 56,829 of record JSYX01000006.1, read on the forward strand.
AAGTGCCGCTTTGTAATGCCGACGAGAACGTGCAGAAGGGTGATTGAAGACGCGTCCGACGCTCTAGTGTCTACCAGCTTCAAGGACGATTTAGTTCCAGTTAATTCAAAAAGAATTCATGAAAGAAAATGCCTTTTACCTTGTTGATACTGCTAACTCGCAGCCCAAAAGCACCACCTTGCAAACTGGAACCATTCATGTAGTTACCCAGCATCAAAATCAACTACGCAGGAAAGAAAAATAAGCGACCGCGTTCGCGTTTCGCATTCCATCCAGACTTACGCAAAGCAGTTCTTTAAAGCTTGAAGAGTTTTTCAAGGCATCCGAAACTTCAACCACCATTGTCATGTTCTATTATCCGTCATTAGTCCATTTTTTGGGTTCACGCTACCTTGAACAACTGTAAACGAACCTTCATCAATTGATCATATTGATCCCAGAACTGAACTCGAAACAGCATGAATTGAAGTCTCGCTTCGTATCGATACATCTTCATCATCTACAAATCGCTCTGTTTCATATATCCTTTTCTTTTTTGCACTGTAACACGCGCGGCCACACTATACCTCAACAATAAACTGCTCGGGTGTATCCAACGCTTGACACTCCTCTTCGGGTGCCTCGATATATCTTTTCATGACCTCTAAATCATCCTCCTTGTCAGGCGTATTCGCGATCAGATTGCGCAAGAACGTCTCTGTGCACAACTGATCGTCTACCGCCAGAATACGTTGACGCACATGCTGGAACGATTCGAATTGCTTGAGTCGAGGAAGCACTGCAATATCTATAAACGCTCGTTTTGTCAGCTATCCTTCATCTCGTTATATAAATGTATCAGACATACTCAAATTCCGGCTTTTTTCCTTGCTTAAAAATTTGATCGCGTCCTTACGCTCTTCCAGCTTAGCTTTCAACTTGCGTTCAAAAAGTGTATTCACTTTGGCAGGAAACAAGTCTTCAATCTTGGCGAAAACACCTGTTTTATGCAGTACTTCCTCAAATTCGGCTTCGTTGATGCCTTCCAGTGACCATACCGTGTTGTCAACGTCGCGTAGATCCAATTTTTGCCATTGAACATTTTTTAACTTCTTTTGAGGATAGTGTTGGAGCTCCTTGCGTATTGGTGTACTGGGAACAGGCGGAACACTTTCTTTTGCTACTTCAGGTTATTAGTTGTAACAAACAAGAGAGACAATCGAAACCAACCAGATGGTGATGCCGAGGGAGGCTTGGCAGATTTGCTTGAAGGAGCCGCTGGTGGCGGGGGAGGAGGCGGAGGAGATGGTGGCGCTTCTACATAGTGATGAATTTAGCCAGGTGCATATGCCACGAGAACTTGTTAACAGTAACATACGAGCTGCAGGTAACGGAGGAGGAGGCGGTGGCGGTGGCGGTGGCGCAGATCCTGTAAGCTGTTCATTACCTTGTCCCGGTACAAAACATCTATTGACCTTACCTTGTGCAGGGGCAGGCGGCGGCGGTGGTGGAGGAGGTGGTGGTGGCGCATCTGAACTGTTTAGTTCTGAAGGGTCTTCCTTATCAATGATGCGACCTGCAGTTTCTTCATGAGTCTAACTAGGGAAAGCAAGCTAGCTCGCAAAGTCATACCTGGAGTTGGACTAGGTGGACCAGATAAGTCTGACTGTAACGGTTCTGATACAAGAGGTTACTCTAAATATTGCAAGGATATCTTGCAGTACTATCAGTATTTTACCTGAACGGCTATCGCCGGTAGTCGACACTGATTCTTTTCTGCTCTGGCCATTCCGTTTCGCTTTGGCTGAGAGCGATAATATCCCTGGGACTATAAAAGGAATTGAGGATATCTGACTAGGTCGGACGTTGCTGGCAGAGACAACTTTTGCTCTCGCTTCACCCTTCTAAATGGCAAGGTTATAGCTCAATGGACATGATATCTCAGAACCTAGTGGAAATCTCGTTTACCTCCCCGGCCTTTGGACTAAACGCAAGCCATTTCCTCGTAGCCAGTTTCCATTCGCTGCCAAGTTTCAGACCAGGCACGGACGGCTGTTCTTCCATTTCCGTCACGGTATCCGTCTCACGCAAACACTCCTGCAGCAGAGCAATTGTTTCTCGAGACGTCTTCAAGAGACCACGCAAAGAAGCGTTTTCTCGCTCAAGAAAAGATGATCCTAAAAGTCACAATTTTTGAGGATGCTATCCAAGTTATTACGATGATGCAAACACCAGGCTTACTCTGTGTTTGGTCTTCGTTTCCAGGCATGCCGAATGGCCGAGACCGTAGTTTGCTGAGCTCATGTTCAAGTTCCCTCATCTCGGCAGCGATCTTCATGTATTTTTCGCGAAAAGACGCCGATTCTTCTTCAAGACTCTGCAGTCTGTCTAGATCACTGAATTTTTGGATCATTGTGCTGACGGAAATCCCAAAATTCGAACTGAAACTCTCGGCAGAGGCACCGCTTCGTCGATCCATCACGACTTGCCCAACAAGTTCACTGATCATGCGATGATAATGCACCCTTGGTAATGGAAAAAGAACCTTCGTATTTAGCGTGCCATGACGACAAGCAACGGCGCATCGGTTATTCTTACTTTGTTTCAGAGTCACCTTTGATTAGTAGGAAACTTCGAAGGGTCGACAAGAGATGTTCGATCGCACGCGGTGCATCAGATAAGCTCTCCATAATCATATCGAGCAGCTCTGACGGCTGGGAAATGTCGGAATAAAGCGATAATTCGTCTCCAAACGCATCGTCGATGTCGTTTTCTGTAGCGACCTTGTAGGCTTCTATCTGTATGTTTAACAAGTGATAATCCAGCGACTCCAGCTTTGGGAGTATCCGTGCTTGCATTCCGGCTGCATTCAACTGATTTCTCAAATGGATTCGCTGATTCACGTCTTCCGGGACTTTGGTAAGCGCATTCACCAAGATCATATTAGACAACTAAATGGGGCCAAATCAGATACCAAATCAAGGCGAGCGCCAAAAGTGTTGATATAAAGGCCTTACCGCATATTCCATCAGATGGCTGTCTGCAGAATTGTATAGACCAAAACTCTTGAATTCTTCGCTCGCACCAACCAAAGAACCCATTCGGCCCCTCCCGTCTATGGCATGCTCCATGCCTTTCAGCCACGCATCAAAGATACCAAAATCACGTCGATGTTGCTGAAGTAACTCGAATCCTCTCAAAACGTGTTCATGACCTTTTGGATGCGCGTAACACAAAAATACGAGCAGTTCGCATACAAGTTTCCGAGTCTGCCAATGCGGACAAAGGACAGAAAAGACAATCGTGTGGATATACTCTGGTTTGGCAAGTATACTCGTAACTCCAAACTGTTTTAGAAAAACGTTAGTGAATTTCTTGCATTGTGCAAGAAAGTCTTGACTTACCCTGGTATTGATCAATGCCTTCATCGATTTTAGGATCTCGATCTCAATTTCAAGGGCATTTCCACTCCTAAATGTGTTCCGAAAAAGGAACAGCATATGAGAGTCCGTGCATTGGTTAAAAGAAACTTGTTACGATGAAGTACCTCTCCGCTGTACGATTGAGGGAACTTAGGCTTTGTGCAAGCACATGTAGTCCTTTCAGTTCAATAAACCGACGGACCCAGCTATGTAATAAAAGTTATGAGTTCAGAAAATGTCTCCCCTCTGAAAACGGTCGGTTTTCTTACTCGATGGGCCGCGTCCGCAGACTGACTTCTAGGTGAGCGGCCATGATCGGCGTCACTGCCTGTAAATCCATGAATTTGCGAATAAAGAATTCTGGAGTATTTCTGTCCGGCTCTTGCGACGTGGATCGCAGACTGCTGCTTCCACCGCTATTACTGCTATTGTTACTACCGTTACTTGTGGTGCTGCTTCTGCTTGTCTGTTGCAACGTTATATTGGATGGGCTGACGGGAACTCGATTGGATCCTGTATTCGACAAAACAGACCCAGCCAAAACGCTAAATATCATTGAAGGCTGCTCTGTCGTTGTGGTTGACTTCTGAATAGAAGGAGCAGAGGCCATCAACTCGGCCTGCCTGTCCTGGTTGACCATAAGCCATTTCTTGTTGATATCAAACGCTCGCATCTCTCGTCGTATTCGTTCGTCCTGAATACCTCGACGGTCCTAAAAATGTTTGTGTACGTAATACATAAGACAACTGGGTTCCTGGAACGCTCCTCGGTCTTCCTTTCTTTTTTTTTACCAGCATTTGGTTGAACATGATGTCGAGTTTTTTCTCGGGAGGAATGGGCAACATAACACTGCCGTCTATTGACGATCGTCCAGTGCGACCATTGCGCCATGAGCTGTCTGTCAAGTCTTTGGCTTTTGTAACAGCATTTAACGATCCTGCCCCTTTCTTGGCCTTTTTCTTAACTCACGGGCCACGTCGGAACGTCGACCGCCAGCACTCTTTGAAGGCACTGTTGCTGCTCTGAAAGGTTTCGGCTTCTTTTTACCAAAACGGTCAAGAAAATCGGTCATAAAGAGAGAGAAAGAAGAAAGAAACACGAATACAGGACCAAGAAATGCCCAGGTTTTCAATGTCTCAGATCTATAAATCACTCTGTGCCATAAAAAGAAACGAACAATGTTAGGGATTCGGTAAGTCCAAATGCGGAAAGGTCTGGTTTCAAGCATGGAATCGCCCCTCCCGTTGAGACACTTCGCGCAAAATGATTGCGCGGCTATCATTGATATATGCCAACAGACAGGAAATGTCTTTCAAATACATTTTCTCAAGGAAATTGGGATCTCACTTTCATTGTGTGTCTTTTGCATGAATGCCCGAGTAATTCATTATCAAGGGGCATCGCTGGAATACTGAAGATCATTGCAAAGACATACTTGCAAGGCCGCGTTTGATTTGATATTACCACCTTTGGAGACGTAATCGAAACGGATACGTGCATCATTTAAAATGCGAACCTTCCTGATAAAAGAGTAAATATGCATTAACTTGAGCGAATATGATCTTCTGACGGCCAAGAATTTTATGCACGGTAAGCATGACCGTTCCAGCCTCTAGAAACAAATGACATAATGAAGCGAAAAATGCAGGGAGACATGCATGTTTAATTTACAACGAAACGACATTGAACATGACCTGCATCTATTCTCAAGGAGGTTATGTCTCTATTACTTGTCTAAGGTTCACGAAATAATAGTTACGATTTATGCGTTTTTACATTTTCGCATTGATCCCTTTGGGCCTCCATTCTTGGTCTGTAGCCCAGGTCTTGATGAGTTGGCAGGCAAGCGCTTTTTCAGGAGGAAGCGAAAACTTGGCATCTGGCTCACGATTCATGGCTGCCAGAACTTCAGAACGCGTAAACCAGGCAGCACTTTCAAGTTCTTTATCCCTGAGCTGGACTTCTGTAGAGACGGCTTCCGCGATGAATCCGAACATCAGAGAATTCGGGAACGGCTTTCCAACTGTTGTAAGTGTTTCATGCTACTCGCTTGCTTTCGTTCCTGGCTCTGCTTACCCATGGTTGACTACTGTGGTATGCCACGCGATCTACAACAACACCCGTCTCTTCAAATGCTTCGCGTCGTACAGCCTCTTCAATGGACTCTCCGGCTTCGGCAAAACCTACGAGATAGAACATGGATGAGGTCATATAGCGCCGCGCAAGATAATTGCGGAATACTTTTATGTACCTGCAATACAACTATGCATACGACCTGGCCATCTTGACTGACGACCCAGAAGGATTTTGTCTTCAGAAGGGTGGACGATGCAGACGATAACGACCGGGTCTACACAGTGTTGTTGTTAGGTCGTTTTCCATCTCCCTCGCTTACTGGTCAGCCATTATTTTACCTGTCCGAGGATAAGAGAAGTTGTGTACGCCTTTCTGGCTCACACAGGGTGCCTGCAGCGCGCCGTCGCCTCCTGCATCGGCTGGAATCGGTGGACAGGTGCGTTTGTGACCACCTTCGGATAAAAGCGTTTTGCGCCCACAAGCCGGGCAGAACTGATTACGCTCGTTCCAATCGACTAAGAGAAAGTTAGACGAACTAAGTCTCTATGCCCATTTATCGCAGCGACAGTTACCCATGGCCCTCGCTTGGGCGAGTATAGCTGCCTCCTCTTTATCGATAGTAAATACTCTTGGCAGTGCAGGAATAAAGGCAAGTTGACGTTCCTTGAATCCTAAGCGTGTCCTATCAGTCTATGGGGCCCACCCCGGTTCACATGTTGACTAACCTTCAGCCAAGGCCTTGAATCTATCTTCATTCGCGCCTCTCGGGGTCACGTCAAGCGCCCAGTATGCGATGCCATCTTCTCCTTTTTGCTCGCGTTCATCAATACCCAGGAAGACAAGAATGACTTCATTACCCTCTGGTATCGGTTTTTGAGACTCTTCCTTTGCATCATCGCCAGGTGGATAAATCTCATCGACGATGGATGCCACCTCGGTGTAAGGGGCAAAATAGAGGCCACCGTCGCCTTCGTAGAACAGCGGATTAAGATGAGAAAACAAGAGGAATTTGGAACGTGGAGAACGGACAAGTCTCTGAAGCACCTGCTTGTCGGATCGGTACCAGCTATATCTATCTGCCATTCTCAATATCCCACCGCCACTTTGGTCAAGTAATATAAACGCAACCTGTTTAGCGGGCTTCCGGCAAAGAAATTGGTTCGATTTGCAGGAAAGCGAGATGTATCGGACTTCTTCTCGTCATCTTTGGACGATGCTGAGCGTAGCAAGTCTGCCACTTGGTCAAATCCCCAGAACTCTGCAACCTCCAAAGCCGTCTTGCCCTCCGAATTGGTAGCCGAGAGATCGCAGCCTTTCTGCTGGACCAAGAATTCTGCTACTTGAAGCTGGCCATAACGAGCTGCAAAATGAAGTGCCGTCCAGCCGCGCTCATTTTTGGCTCCAATATCACCAAGATGCTTCTTGATGTACTCAATGTCGCCTGATGCCGAGGCCTCGAAAATGGTCGAACTCATGGCTGAGTCAGCAAGCACAACAATGCGGATTTACCCGAAAAGAGAAAATGCCGCCAAGCGCGCCGCAGAAGAGCTTACTGCGCCCGACTTTTCCTCTCTTGCTTCTTCTCCTCTTCTTGAACTTCCTCTTTCACTAACATAATGGCATATCAAAACCCACAACAGCATTACGGTTCGCCGGCACCAGGTTATCAACCTCCACCGCCAGGTTACGGCGGTGCTCCCGCAGGTGGTCCTCCTGGAGGTGCCTATGGTGGCGGCTATGGTGCTCAGGGCTACCAGCAAGGTTATCACGGTACTGTTTTTTGTCGCGTCCTCGAGAACAGATCAGTCAGGCTCATCCGCTTCTCCGTTTGGTATTAGCCCCTCCTCCTCAGGGACCTCCGTCCAATGTCAATCCTCAGCTGTGGAGCTGGTTCAAAGCCGTCGACACTGACAATTCAGGTCAACTGACCGTCGATGAATTACAACGAGCTTTAATTAACGGCGACTGGAGTCCTTTCAACATTGAAACCGTTCGAATGATGGTGAACATGTTTGATGCAGGTAATGCGGGCAAGAGATGATGAGGAGATGGTTGTTTTGTCATTCTAAAGGGGGCCAAATGTGTTAGACCAAACCGGCACCATCAACTTTCAAGAGTTTACTGGCTTGTGGCGATACATTGAGGACTGGAAACGATGCTTCCAGGCCTTTGACACGGATGGATCCGGTAGTATCGACAGAAGTGAGATGGGCAACGCTTTGCGCACGTTCGGTTACAATTTGTCTGACAAGTTCATTGCTCTCTTGATCCAAAAGTTTGATAAATACGGTGAGTAGTTTTTCGTTTCTTTCTAACTCTTTGCTTGAAAGCGGTCTGCTCCTCGTAATGAAATGGCCCCACCCAAAAAGAAACAAGCAATGAGGAGTCTGATTACTCTCCAACTATCCAAACTGACAGGAACCTGGGAGACAGGCAGGGGTGACGTTACTTTTGATAACTTTGTCCAAGCCTGCGTAACGGTGAAGACCTTGACAGATTCGTTCAGGAAGTTTGATACGGACAATGACGGTTGGATCCAGATCAATTACGAAGATGTAAGTTTCTTTTCGTCCGATCACTTGAAGCTTTGTCATTCATTTCTTGCTATTTAGTTCTTGGAACTTGTGATGCGCCAGAGAGCGTAAATGGAGAGAAGGAAGAGGAAACCCCAGATCATTACGTATGTTCTTAGCAATGACTGACTTGGCGTTATAATCAATGAAACAATCGAGCAGCATAGTTTTTCTCCTATCATATGAGTGTTTTCGTTCAATTTTCGCTTTTGTAAACAGGGTCTACATACCTTAACAGATTCACGCATTGCCCTTTGCGGTATTTTGTCTTTAGCCGTTTAACGTGTAACGTTTTGTTGAACTTTTGACTATAACCGGAATGGGCATAAGAGTCATGACGAGACGAACAGTCGAAGATCTGCCCGTTCGACCCAGCGTCTTTACGGAATCATTACCGGCCGACAGCTATACTGCGTCTGTAACAGATTACTCGGAGACGTCCGAGCATCTTTTGCGAACATCGAGACCAGTCTATAACGCCATCTTTTCGTTTGTGCCGCCCGAAAAAGCACCCGATCCCAAACTGCTCGCTGCGTCTCCATCGGCATTAAAGGCGATTGAGTTGGATCCTGAAGAGATTCATACGGACGAGTTCTTGCAAGTATTTTCCGGTAATCGAGTGTTGGAGGGCACGCGGCCTTGGGCGCTTTGTTACGGTGGACATCAATTTGGGTAAGAGAAAGCACAACGACTGCAAAAAGTTAAAAAGCCTGTAACAGGAACGTATCAAGCATCTTTGCAGGTCAACTGGGCGATGGAAGGGTGATCTCGCTGTTTGAGACACACAGTGGTTACGAAGTCCAACTCAAAGGAGCCGGAAGAACACCGTATTCCCGGTTCGGCGACGGCTACGCCGTGCTTCGATCCAGTATTCGAGAGTTCCTCGTGTCCGAACACATGCATGCGCTGGGCGTACCCACAACACGAGCTTTGGCGCTTGTGGCGACGTCTCGCCAGGTCTTCCGGGACGACGCACCGGCTAATGTTCGACAGCCTGAGCGAGGAGCCATCGTGACCCGTCTGGCTCCTTCTTGGTTACGGTTTGGTAACTTTGAGATCTTGTATGCGCGCGGGGACATGGATCGTGTGCGCCAATTGGCAGACTATGCGTTTGAAAAGGTAGTGACAGAGGAAGATCAAGGCGAAACAGGGAATCGCTATGCACGTCTCTTTCGACGAATCGCTAGACGCACAGCGAAAATGGTAGCTGAATGGCAGGCTATCGGTAAAGTGTCTTTTATTTTCTACAGAGAGGCTCTGCTTTAGCTCTGTCCTATTCAACCCGGGTGAGTAGGCTTTAATCATGGTGTGATGAATACGGACAACATGTCAATCTTGGGTAAGCAAATACGACCTTGAAAGTCTACAGCAAGAGATTCTTATGGTATGTGTCAATGTAGGATTGACACTGGACTATGGGCCATTCCAGTTTTTGGACTATTATAATCCAGCCAATATCTGCAATCACTCGGATGATACGGGTCGTGAGTATAAAGAAGCATAAAGCTTCTAAGGTCCAAATCAAAGAAAAGGAGTGAATCAACTGTTTTATGCCAGAGTACGCATTCAAGCGGCAGCCAACTGTGTGTATCTTCAACATGTTCAAGCTAGCTGTGCCGCTGTTCGAGCTGATGGGTGCGGGTGATGAAGTCGACAGGCTCGTCTTCCCGTCTTCCTCAAAAGAAGGGGAGGATCGACCCAATGTGACGGATGAAGCGACCAGAGAAGCTTATCGAGAAGAAGGCAAAGAATTCGCGACAAAGTTGCTTAGCCAAGAATTTACAGACTGGTTTATGGAACATTTACTGTACAAGATGCGGAAAAAACTTGGGCTGCAAGCAAAGGTGGCTGAGGATGACAGTGACATGAACGACGTTGTGATTCCGCTCTTAGACTGGCTGACAGCCTACCAAGTGGATTACCATCGATTCTTCCGGTCTTTGGCAAATTATGAGGTCACAGAAGCAGGCGAAGAAGCGGATGCGATTGCGGCAGTGATCGACGTCGTACCACGAGACCGAAACGTGGCTGGTGAGGCCACGACAGCACTCAAACCATGGTTGGCAATCTATCGTCATCGTCTACTCGCAGAAGGAGCGATAGATAACGCGGAGCGGCGGAAGCGAATGAATGCCGTGAATCCGCGTTTTGTACTTCGCAACTGGATTGCCCAGGAAGTCGTGGATGCCTTTGAGAATGTGGAGGAGGATGAAGCCCGAAAAGTACTGGAATCTTGTCTTTTCGCGTGCACTGAGCCTTACCGGGAGAAATACGAGGACGAAAGAATCGAACGCTGGGTAAATGAGCCTGTACCAGAGGTAATGAATGAACAAATCAAATTGGCGCATTTAACTCATATCTTGTTCTTTTCCCAGTGGGCTTGCGATCTGAAATGTTCTTGTAGCTCTTGAAACTCTTGTAAGCAATGGAATCAATAAACTTGTCTGTCCTCTGTGTCTTGACCAGCGCGGTATCGAGTGCCTTTCGACGCATCAGATCTGATTCTGGACTTTGTCATAAAGCAACGCTAAGCTTCTTGCAATGAGCTGTTTTGCAATAAAAGTGCACTTGACCATTCTATGCACATCGCGTATAATCTTGTTCTGTCCAGATAATAAGACAAGTCTTTTTTTGAGGGATAAATAATGATACAAGTTTAGATACAAGGTAGGGTATATATATGACAATATGCTACAACCAAGCGTCACGGTCTAGTGCCCATCCTTCGCTTTCCGATGGCTGCTGCTTATTTGCGTTTCGAACTCGATTGGCGACGTCGTTGAAGATACGGAGACCGCTTCCCATGACGTCTTCGCCGAGAGAACGCATGTTTTTGCCCATGGCAATGACTTTGCTAAAATCAAACAAGTCTTCTTCTTCGTCATTATTATTTTCGGTATCACTGCCTTCATAGTCGTTTTCTGGTAGCGGAGGAGGCAGCGCGGACGTACGAGGATAAGTTCGATCTTTGCGGTTCGCAGCCGCGCCTGCCGGGTCAGGTCCAGCTAAAGACGCAAAAAAGGACGGCGGCGAGAATATCCGACCGTCTTCACCATGGCTGCTAACCTGATTGAGAAATTTGGCTATAGAAGGCGCGACGTCCATAAGCGAGCTGCTTCGCTTGTGTCGAGCTGGCGGTCGTGCTGCGGGTGTCGAACGACTGCCGCTCATGGCGGGTATTAAAGGGTCGAGCGATGAACTGCGAAGGATCAGTGAGCATTTCGTTAGAAAGAAAAGGCTTATCTAGGACAGCAAACAAACCTTCTTGTCGCAGACAATCCCTTCATCGCAGATTCCTTTTGTCGACGGTCAGGTTCATAGTCATCATCCCATCCTTCGTCGTCGTCATCGTCCAAACTCATAATTATATTCTTTTTAATGTATGCGAGTTTTTCAGTGAAATCGTCTAGTTTGTCGCCAAGGATAGACTGGGCGACTGCTGCTACGGATGACCGTCTTTTGTTTGATCGATCGGCTGGTTCTGCAGGAATATGCGAAGGCCGAATATCTCTGTTTTCTATGCTTAATTGTGGTGATGGTGGCTCTTTCCTGATGTACTGTGGTGGATGGACAAAACCATCCACGCTGATGCCCGATCTAGCTGACATATTTGTTGGTGTACTGACGGAAACGCGCGGAAGACCCAGCATTGGAAACCCATTAGATGATGGACCCGCCTCTGGTTTCTCAAGTGTTGAATCCTCCTTCTTTGGAGGCTCTGTTACGGCGTCAGTAGCTGTCGATGGAGAATCTATTGATTGCTCTGCTCGATGGCCTGCATCAAGTCGCTGCTCTTCTTCATTTTTTATCTGTTTTTCTTCCCTGTCGAGTCTCTCTATGTCCAAGTCTAGTAGGGCAGCAGGTAGTTGCGATGCCGCATTCGAGGCGGAAGGCTCAGTCTCCGTATCATTAGCGTTTAGCTCATATGCCTCAACGTCTGGTCCTTTCTGACTGTCCGTATGATCTGGTTGTGAATTGACAAACGAGTCCTGACGAGGACTGTCTTGAGCTGCTGTCTCTGTCCAATCCGGTTCATCCGCCCACTTATTCATCGAGTCGCGAGACACGTCTACAAGTTCCTGACCGAGCCCCTCAGCGAAAACGTTGGAGTGACTCTCGCCCTGCTCATACTCAATAGTTACTAAGAGGGATGCGTTTTTTGTTTTCTTGCGTTATCCTCAGCTTTACCTTGGGCGTGTCATTAACGACAGCGGATATCCGATGGTCTGACAGAAACTGAGCGTCCTCATATCCAGTGAGAAAGTCTTGCGTGAAATGGTTAGTATGCGGTGACTCATTGGTATCTGTGGTTGCAAAAGGGTTTCGTGTCAAAAATCGCTGTGGTTCGTTAAAGATATTGTGTTGCATAAAATCTCCATCGTAGTTGTCGTCATCGTCGTCATGGTCCTGCTCATTGGAGTTTTCCAGCAATGGTTCGATGCCCACAGTTGAGTTTGGATCCAGGTAATCTTCCAGCAGGTCTCGGTCCAGGGGCAACTGAATACCGGGTCGTGATGACCAAGGCCAGTTCAAGGAAAAGCAACATGACCTGTTGTACTCTTGAGCGTCGTCTTGTTCGTCATCGGACGGTAAACGAATAGATTGTCCGGTACAAACTTTGAAGGGGTTCATGGGTTGATTGTCTCTTTCTTCTTTTGTCACTGTAATTTTAGAAGAAGACGACAGGCGACGGCTTCATTCACGACAGAGGTGCAAAGGGGAGGACGAGGCACAGACAGGTTAGGCGCCAAGTGATTTCTTTGTTGCACAAGCAATTTTTGCTTTTTTGCTCGCTCATGCATCTCCCTCTTGTTGTCAGTACGGAGAAGATCTCCAGGCACACGTCCCTGCAACGCGTCCTCTGTCGAGTTACGTATGTGGTCAATAGGTTGCAAGAGCAATTGTATGGTTTTGATGCACTGTATAGAAGCAAATTCTCGGTTGCGAAACTTGACAAGACGTTTCGCTGCGAGCCCAAGCGCTGGAGTTTCTAGTCTCTTTTGACTATCGTTTTTCGTACACTCGCGTCTCGAGGAAAGCTTAAATCCGAAGTGATACCAAGAAAACACTGCACAACCTGTGGAGTCTCTAGTCCGAGGATAATAGCTGTTTAGCAGTGGATTCTTGCAATGATCCTTCCACAAAGTAAGAGTGTCGAGTCGCGAACTCGTACTACACAGCTACTTTTGCAAGTAATACAAACAACGATGAGAATTCCATTCGAATTTACGAGGTATTTGATATGTACGGAAAAGCCTCCCGGTCAAAAGAATTTATACAATCTACAAATGACTTGCCCAGACAAGATGGTACATATTATCAAGAAAGACGTCATGCTTCATATGATGGCTTTAACGATGCAGAACCAATTCAGGAGACGGACGAAATGATTTCCCGACGATTGTATTCATGTGCGTATTGCCCATTTATCTGACTCGCGCCAGATAAGATGCTGCATTTACGATCATGAAAATGTCAAGCATTTTGTTGCCATGGAAGATCATATTCCGGGACGCGGATAACGAACATCGACGTCTGCAGATCCTTCTTTTTTTTCAGAAACCTACTTTTCTTTCATTCTCGCGTGGACATGTCTGAAAAAAGAAACAGCCATTAGCGGGGACATCAGGAACTGTTACACGAGGCGTAAATTAGCTTGCCCAAAAGTCTGTCTGTCTGCAGCATAACTTGGCTTATTCTTCCTGTGAAGCGAGGGCAAAAAGGACACGTCTCTTTTCTTTGATATTCGCTTGTCCATGTCCGTGCCTCTGACGTCCTCTTCCTCGCTTTTACCGTCTCACGTGGTCCAGGACCGGGACAGTGGCATCTCGACAGAACCTGAATCCGAAGCCGAGGCTGCATTCCGTCGTTCAAAAGAAAGCAATGCATACCCATTCAGCGATGACGACGACTCACCGACCCAGCAATACCAGAGTTTGACGGCCAGTCCTACAAAGACAACCGACCATGTTTTCAGCTCGAATAGCTATTACGTTTACCAGGCCGATCAAGCCATTGCAACAGTAAAACAGCTTGTGCGAGAAGACTCTTGGAAAAAAGCGTTGAAGCATAAGAGTGGCGTAACAGTTTATATGATACAACAGTCAAAACAAAGCAAATCACTCGTTTTCAAGGGCGAAACGGTCATTCATGGGTTCTCGCCACAGTCTGTATTTTATGTGATTGGTATGCGCAAACTCTGGGACGAAAAGTAAGAGAGAATTGGGGCAAAAACCTATTGTGGCGCATATCAATGATTGCTGACTTGACGCACGTAAAGTTTTGAAGAAGGTCGGTTGATCGAGAATCTGAACGAGACAACATCCATTACCTACGAAGCTTATCGAGCTAGTTCGACCTTCAAGTAAGACAGGCAACGCATCGACAGCCTTCTTCCTTTTCTTGGTCTGACATTTCCTGTCCAAAAGGGCTCATGACGTTGCAATGGTCGAAAAGATAGAATGTACTTCGGACGGTGTTATCTATTTCGCTTGTACTAGTATCGAAACGCCAAAAATCCAAAAGACGCCTGGTCGCGCGCGAAGACACATTAAATTACAAGGGTGGATCCTGAAGCCATTGCACACCAACCCGCCTTCAACTAAAGTAACCTTTATCACTGAAGAAATCGTCAAAGGATGGATACCCGGTTTAACAAAGAAGTCGCTGGCTCGACGCCCGCTGATTATCGCTGATGTACAAAACTACCTGCTACAGAAAGCAGCTCGACTAGGCGACCGAACGCCCAACAGCACCACTTTATCGCCTCCGACTGCTCAAGGCCATCGACGGCCGTCCATTATGAGCCATTCATCGTCCCCTCACGCGGCCCAAAAGCAGCCTATTTCCATTTTACAGACATCATCATCATCAAATAGGTGCATATGCCGTTGTAACGAGAAGAGAAACAGACTAATTAACATATGTTTTGCAGTCATCTACAACCTTCATCATCGTTTCCATCTAGACGCATCAATGGCATATTAACTCACCCGCCACCGCGGAAATCATCATTGCCTTCACCTACTATCGCTTCCCGTCCTTCCTCTGGCACGAGAACTATTAAATTTGCAGACGATGAGCAGTCTCTGCAAAGCGGCACATCGAATGCAAGTCCTCCTGCCTTAGCCGAAGCTCTCGCCACAGCACCGCAGCCTACATTGACAGTAACACCGCCTCCTTCCACAAATAAGCTCTATCCGTCGAGCCGGCATCGAACAACTCGCAAACAATGCTTGGAAACACTCAAACGACTTGCATCCAGCGACATTGATGAATGGAGAGAAATCGGTACGAGAAATGGCACCAGAATGTATTCAAAGTCTGTGCAAGGTTCACCATTACCTATACTTCGAGGCGATGCCGTGATTGGTGGCTCATGGACACCTGAGCAAATATGCTCTGTCATTCAATGCTTTGGGGCACGGAAGATATGTAGGTTTTTCTTTCCACAGCGATGCGAGCCTGAAAAAGGAAAATAACGAGACTAACTGGCTATCCCATGAGAAGGGGACGATTATTTTGAGACAGGACATATTGTGGAACGATTTTCGCAAAAGGAGTATCTTGTATACATACAAGCACGAAGTATATTTCCAATACATAGCCGCGACTTTTCGTTGTTGACGACGATCGACAGCGATCCGAGCACAGGCGCAGTGCATGTTGCTACAGCAAGTGTATCGGACAGCTTAATTCCGGAAACCAAGGAGCATGTCCGTGGACGAATTCTGGTTTACGGTTGGGTATTAGAACCTGTCAAGAACAACCAGGGTAAACCAGCTGGTGTAAAGACGACGTTTATATCACATATGGAGCTGGAAGGCGCCACGCCGCTCCCGCCCGCCATCATACGGTTACTGACGAACGAGATGCCTGCATGCGTTGACCGTGTGCAGTGGTACTTGCGGCAGCATGGTTGTCCGCCCTATATTCGGCGAGTGGCCGGCAAAATCACCCAGGAGACATTCGATTCTCGGGACAAAGTTTATCGGGTTACGTATATAGTAAAGCACGCCCCATCACGGCGTCGGCAACAGGGACCAATGGATAATCAGTTGTGGTGCACGGATATCCGGACACATCCGAGCATGTACGCGTCAGGATTCAATGTGGACTTGGTACCGTCGGACGGTGTGCGTGTCGAGCTGCGCGCGGACGAGATGGGTATCAGGATATACACTATGCAAGCATCTTTAGACGGTCAGACGGTAACGGTGACCTTGACGCCTAGTCCGCCAGGAAGCGAACCTGAATATCTGTGCAATGGTCAGCCGCTCAAAGAAAAGCCAAAGCTGCCTCCACCGATTCAACTCGAACTACCACCACCGACACAGGAAGAAACACCTTTTGCAAAGTGGGAGCCTGATTTAGGTAAAACCAAAGTAGAGAAAGTTAAGAGGAGTTTTCTTTGATGCTCAAGAGGTTGTCCTTTAGACCGGAAACTATTGCAGACTCCCAGTACGGTTGAGGTAAGGTTCTTGACGTCTGTCTTTATTATCCAATCTGACTGATCTTTTGCAGTTTCCGCGAAGGCGTAATAGCCATGTTGTTGTAATTAGTGATGAATTGTCATTTACTGGGCCTCAATTATCCGTCATTTTCTTGTTGATGGCCCTTTGTTACTATATGGGCAAGATTTCTTGCCGATGCTAGAGCAAATCTTTTGTAATTCTCCGTGTAATCTTATTTGAAGAAAAGAAAAAGAAGGTGCCGCTGCGGAAGGTCCATAGGAAAGGATACGACGCGTTAGCTGCTGTGGACTCTTTTATTAGTGCGAATGGCGGCTTCTTTTTTGCATGTTTGCCAGCCCAAGGGAGATCCTCTTGCGCGTTAAAACAAGTAACCTTTGCATTGATGGCTGGAGTACTATCCTTGGCTGGCGATCTGCGTCAATGAAATACTATTGTGCATTGACGTCTGAATGGCTGGTTGGCGTTGCAGACTAAACCCTAAATCCAGCGCCCTTTTATTCGATTGCTATCAAATGAAGCCTTCATAGATAGGATTCCAGTCAATACAATTGAGAAGGTATCCAGCAAAAGCGAACTGATGTACAGAATAGATTCAGCGCTGTCTTCTTTAACCTGACAAGCAAGTTGATCTTTTTTTTCGGTGGTAAGATCTGACCGGCAGGACGAGCCGAAAGCTCGCTATCTCAAACGATCGACCGGACGCTGCTGTAAACAGTATCAAGTAGATGTCGTGGCTTTTACCGTTAAACTATTCTGGGAAAGATATAATAAGTTCAGTCAACACAAAATAGAAAGCTTTTATGCCAAGAGATGAGTAATATGAGCGTGCTTATAGAGAAAAAACCAACAACAGTAATAAAATGTGAACATACTACCCTAGCAAGAACGGTTTTGCTTTTCAGTTTGATAGTCGCAGAAATATAAAGCAATCAGAGATGTTCTTCAGCTAAAAATCGGCACCGATTCTTCATCAAGCATCGGCACCGAATCTGCGCAGAGCACATTCGTTACGACGTCGTCACGAATCTGCCTAGATCTTTTCCCCATACAGATTCGACGCAGACTGATCTTCACGAATCTGTGTAGACGTCGTGACGAATCTGTCCAGATTTTTTTCTGATGCAGGCCATGCTATTGGCTTATTAACAAAGACATGTTACCGGTCTGCAACGGCGTTATGGACTGTTACACAAAAACGTCGAAGCTCAATGCACGTCCAAGTTAATTATCTGGAACAAGGTGTAGCTGATTGCGCCAGCCCGTCAGTTCGAAGTCCAGGATCCGGGACTGGTGCTGTGGATCGCAAGCATCTTCGTGGTATTGACGCACGAAATACCCAAAGAATGAAGCGGGCAAGATAATACAGAGGAAACAAGTTACGAACTGTAGAAAAAGTAATGCAAGAAAAGGGTTTATTTTCTACCAGCCTCGTGGCCAGTCTACAGACAGCCATCCTTGCTGATCTATCCAGCGCTCCATTTCCTGCATGACTTTGGTTGCATAAGTGTGTCTGGGAGGAGCGTATTGCCATTCGGGTAACGTCATAGTGGGCGGCGTCCAGGACATTCGACTTGATGGCGTCATTTGACCGCTGCTAATGTAGCCCGAATCATCGTAGCTGCTACTAGTATCACTTGAGGCGTCTGAGGATGCGGCAAAAGTGTAACAGTATTGTTCATTGGGGGTATCGAGAGTGAAATGAGTGCTGTGGCGTTCGAATACCACGGAACTTCGCTTCAGCGTTCGTGAGCATACGCTACTAAGTCGTCGAAGGGCTTTGATGGAAGCACTACTGGTACTAGCGCTGATGATTTTCGGTTCAAGCCGGATGGCGGCTGCTTTAGGTACAGTGGCAATGCAGGACTGGAAGGAAGGGATGGCGGGTGGTTGCTCCGGCACCGAGCCCGGTAGCTCGTGGCGTAGTTGGTTCAGTATCACATGCCGCGTGCGGGTGTCAGTGGCTTTAGAAACAAGCGATTCGATACGATTAAAGTGCTGTTGGAAGCTAGTCAGAAGGGATTCGAGTGTGATGTGTATCTCTCTAACGAAGAGAAAGCGAGTCAGCATCCGAGAGAGAGAAAGTGAAAAGGAAGACCTTTTCCTTACAGTGCAAGTTGGTATCGGTCATCCAAGAGGGACTTGTCGTCGACGGAGGACCGATGAAGGACTGCATATGAACTTAGCTTACACGTCATACATGATCTACTGCTAATATTACCGTCGTTTTGCCAAGCGATTCGGCACATCTTGCCATCGCATGCGTCGTTCTCGTTACGCCATCGTACGGCACGGAACGACCAAAGAGGTCGTATACGCCAATACAGGCATTGCAGAAAGAACATGCGTACACCTTCGTGCCAATGTAGCAGCAGATTTTCAAACAGCGCGGGTTGCAGCAGGACTTGTTTGCAGAGGTATCCAAGGCATTCTGGTCGCATAGTCAAGAACTCAAAATGGGTATAAATAAACGCCAGCGCACGCAGCTGTACAGTTGCATTGTCGACTTTGGACAGCAATAGATGCAGTGCGTGTAGCAAAAATGGGATATCGAGTAGAGGCATCTGGTGTTTTCTAAAGAGAATAGGTAAGTCCTCCATATTCAGGCTAGGAAAGGCTCAGGTAATATTACTTTTGCAAGTCAATCAAGACGTGTTCGAGAAAGTCAAGTAGGCCTTGCAATGGGGAAGTGAGACTATGCGCAAGAGCGTATTTCGGCTGGATCTTTTTTGCTTACAGAATACGCTGGGAGCATTGGTCCCGCAGATACTCTTGACGATAGCGCGAATCCAAGTATTGATCGTGTCTTGAAAGAACCAATGACTGGTGTCACTCTCGACAGCGCACCACGTAAAACAATAGGCGTATCGACGGGTGGCCAGTTCCAGGTGTTTTGGTTTACCTGTGTTGTCAGTAGGCGGACCGGTTGAGGATGCATGTCGCACAGGAGTGGCAGTTGCAGTCGTCGTAATAAGCGGATCCGTCAAAGGACGACTGTTGTACTGAAGTAGGTCAATGACTTGATCTGCCAGATAGGCGGCCAAATGCAGGTATCCAGGGGCCAGGGCAAGGATCGTGTTCCGCTGTTGTACTGAAAGTGGATGCTGCTGATCTGCCGTAGCGGCTACAATGTATCCTTTTAGATGACTGTGGTATCGTTGATAGAACAAGACAAATAATGCACGATCGCCTGTCTGCCATCTGAGACAAGGACTTAATGATTCCGGCTACCGAGTTGAAAGCGGTCTGTCTCCGTATTTACCTTTTTAACCATCGTTCAGCATGTAAAGGGAAATCGGACGACGCTGTTGGTTCCAAGGGATGCAGCCAGTGGCTGGGCAGAACGGAGAAGAGCCGCTCTTTAAAAAACTGTTGCAGACTACAAACAACAAGAATGTGTAAGTAGTCGATACATCTTCTTGGTTGGGACTTTGGTTTTTTCACCTTGCGTCGTCGTCTGTGGTAATCAGTTCGGCTCGCATTCGCCGCATCGTACGAGGTTGCACAGGTAACGCAGCCAGTAGCCACGATGCCAAACCGGGCAGTTTGAAAAAGCAGAGTGCTGCAGCATTGTTATGCTGAGTCGATCCGTTCTGTGGCACAACAGCTTTTTTTAGGTTTTACCTAGAATATGTGCGCAAAAGATGACAGCGCCTGGTTCCGGATTCGCTTGGTTGGTCTTGTCGATAGCGTAACAAAGGGTAGTCTTGAGTAACCGATGATATTCTTGCTGTGTTGCCTTGTCAGTCGTTGCTGACGTTGCATGATGTGCGTCGATCGCTTGCGGCCGCGTGGATTGGTCTGTAGGTGAAAAAAATCCGGGTGAATGGATGCCAATTTAAGCTCTTATCAGTATACTATGTTATACCGTAACGCCGTAGTTCGTGTCTACATACAGCCATGTCGTCAGCTTATCTCGGCTCGTATCGGCGGCGTTTTCTAAAGAAATGAATACCTCGAAATGATATCAATGATGCATTCGTGAAAGACTGTTTGGTCTGCATTTCGCAGGTACTGAGCCGTGTCCAGCAACGCTTGCCACCTAACAAAATTTTAGCACCAAAGCTTATTGCTTGCTGGGCCGGGTAATTACCATGCCAATAAAGTTCCCGTCAATCGTTTTCGTAACTCAGTTGCTGACAGCTCTAATATCGAGCTCTTCTTTTTCGTTGGCAACAATCGCTTGGTCGGAAATGGATGATTGGCTGGGGATACGGGAGAACGCAACCATGGCGACAACGTTTGCTCCACAATTTGGGATCGTCGTCGAGGGTTTTTGTGGAACCTGGAAGACAACGATGAACAGGCTGCAGTAAAGATGCTCCAATCTGTTATTACTTTTCGAGATATTTTGACAAGAATCGATATTGATCGGCGACAGATTCGATGCTGGACATGAAAAAAAATGTTGGGAATGAAAGGAAGAAGAATGCATTTCGATGAAGGACGATAAAGATATCGGGGAAAGAATTCGCATACACGTTATCTTGCTCAGCGTAAACAGAAGAGTAAGAGATCTTTGTGTCCAATCAGACGTTATAGGGGCTGAAAGGACAACTTGGCACAATTCCTCCCCCCCCCCCTCCCTTTGTTCTTTTTGGCATCCAAATTCGCCCAGGATTTCATCATTATCGGGTACTTTGGGGCTTATCTGGACGGCTTAGCATATAATTCGACTACCTTTTTGAAGCAAAATGGCGTTGTTATTGTGCCGTTTCAGGTTTCGAAACCTGATAAAGATCCTTGGCATCTGATAAAGAGCTGTAGAAAGACCAGGAACGTAAATGGTCCACAAGAAGCTCGTCTCTTGTCACTGCGGACGGCTTTGACTATAGTCGTCCATACAGACAATGCCCTTGTACACGTGCAAACGTTAATGGACATATTCGATCCGTGTGGGAGAAGAAGGGGACTGTTAACAGAAGCCTTTCAAGTTGTATTAGGGAGGTCATGTCGTCGGCTTAGACGTAGAGCGGCCGCTAAAGCTAAAGTTAAAGGGTCGTACAGTCAACATAGACCACATCATCGAGCAAGTCACTCGGTTTCAACTTTCCGTGGCGCAACTTCGTGGCACAAGTGGCTAAAACAAATGTCACGACTTTGAGGAACTCTGCAGGATCGGGAGCGGTCTCCATTATCAATGAACGTGTGGATTGATAAGGAGGAGAAAACAGTTTCTTCACGCTGCGTGAAGAAGGCGTGTACAGTTAACGACATTTAAAAGAATAAGACTGCCTTGCCGTCGCGCATTAAGACGCGTGTCCTGTAATACGTTCTTCTGAAGTAAGAGAAAATACGTATAAGGCAAACTGGGTTTATGTACAGAGAGCTGTTTTTCTGTATGATATGTACAATGGACTGGAAAAAGAGCGTTATAGATGAAAGGGTATATATCACGTCTCGCACTTGTTCATCAAGGCTTTGTGTGCCACAGCCAGCTGTGCCTCCAGATCAAGAACCTGGGCCTGCTTCGTCTTCTCCTTCTCCCTGGCCGCATCGCGTTCAGATTCCAAGACCGCTATTTTCAACCGCAACTGTTCGTTTTCCTGTTCCAGCTCTTGAACTCGGCGCTCCAAAGCCTGCATTTTCAGCGCCTTACGTAGCCGTGACCGGCGAGCCGCATCCGTATTGCGTTGTCGCTTGATAGCTAGTTCGTCCGGAGCGTCGTTGCTTCTCGGCCTTTTCCCGATCGGAATCCTCGTTGCAGTCATTGTGGCCATGGCATGTTGCAACTGAGCTAACGATTGAATGAGTGACACCATGGCCGGCTGAAACGCCTGCTGAGGTAGGTCCTTTGGTTTCGGTGGTGCTGCTTGGGTGTTGTCGACCGGTTCGACTTTGACGACTGGCTCTGACTCGCCCTTGTCCCGGTATGGCAAGATACCGGAAGCCCGTAAATCGTTTTCAAGCCATTCATCCAGCGAATTGGCGTCCAGTTTAATCTTTATATTATCTTCTTCTCCGGAGCAAGGTTTCGACATGATGATAGCATCAATGGGACAAAAAGAAATCAAAGAAGTAGAGCTTGGAAATCAAGAAGAGCGCATACAAAAAATCTGAAGCTGTTATCTTATTGGCCATAACTTGCGCTATATCACGATGATAACAAGATCTAATCTCCGACAACAAGAGAGAGGGAGGAGAAAGAAAACCAAAGCGTGATCTGCGTCATGTACTGGATTATGAAGGGTTCTTCACTCTGCTCAAGTCCTTTCTTCGCGTCGATGGAAGAACTATGTTCGCCGTAATAGACAAAATAACCGATTATTCTAGTTCCAAAGGATTCACTGCCTTTGTCTTCTTTATTACTGCTTTTTCAATTCGATCTAGAATACACTGGTATGTAATTTCCAAGCGCTGCGGATAATGCACGCGCATCGCAAGAGCTGGGAACGAAGCGCTAGTATTTGGTTTGCCAGATTGACGATGTCTGCCGGGACGGAGCCCGTGACAGTTGCCGGCCACACTGGATTTCCATTAGTTATATGTTCCATAATATAGTCGTGCGCAATCGCAGCGGTCTTTTTCTTCTTAAACTCCTAAAGCAGACTGTTAGTTAGGTTAAAGCAAGCTGCCATTGATATACTTGCCGGAAAAGCTTGAAGAAGTCTGGATATGCAATAACTGGTTATGCGACTTCCAAAGTTCTCGACAATGTGTGCTGCATATGAAACAGATACTGTATCGTAGGCTGATGACAATGAGGCGCTGTATCCTTTGAAGCCTTGAATCGAATACGTGATGCTAGGGTATTGAACAGCGAAAACATGCCAGTAATTCTGTACGCTGGCGGGGAATTTGAGGTTGCTGTTGCTGATTTCCTTTCCACGAGTTCAGTCGAGTCAAATTTGCCCTCAGTCGAACTCGACTCGAGTCGTGGTAACCTTAGCATGGATGTTCGAGTCGAGTCAAGTGGTGAACCCTATTTGGGACGAACAGACTGCATTCCTTGCAAGTTTTATTCCTATGCCCAGCTCGTCCGCAATCGCTACAGACCATTGTGTACGAACATGGTCAGAAAAGTTTATGCATAGAGCTCGTGTTGATGAATACCTTGTCGCTTGCTAGTTTCTTCTTGTTGCTTCTGAAGCATTCGTAAAGCCTTTTTGTAAAAGATAAAGAGTATCGGTGCACAGAGATATATCCCTTGCGAGAGAAGTAAGGCAGAGAGTAACCACTTTTGCTTGGGTGAAAAGGAAAGGCTTTTTTCAATTCTCACTTGTATTTTGATCTTATTTTAGTGTTTCAGTTTTAGCTACGAGTGTTATCCTTGCTTATTGGCTTGTGCGTTCGTTCTGTTTATCTTGATTTTTGCCTTTATTGCACCGTTTATCGCATGTCTGTCGATCAACTCCTCAGGTTTGGTGAGGCTTCCCAGCGGCTTAATCTGGTATTCGGAGCAGTTATCGGCAGTTTCCACAGCTTCGTCGACACTTTATGTTGGCCATGGATACTCCTGGTGGTACTCAACAGCAGCAGGTTCCTTCCATGTTTAGCGCGAATCCTGTTCTGTTCCTGTATGACTTCATAAGCTTCAAATGATGTATGTCAGCTTGATCGATGCAGCCAAGGTTTGGTTTATGGAGGATATCACTTACTATGCCGTTTGATGATCGAACCGATGATTGCTTCATCCACAAGTTTAGAACAAATACGTCATTGATACATGGCAAAACAGATACTTTCTGGTATAGAAGAGCAGAGATATGCTCAATATATCTGTGCTCGATATATCAATATTTCGATACATCGTCAAACGCGGTTTACAAAAAATGTAAGTATGAAAATGTCGGTAATTTGATGTATCGGTCGCCTCTTAACTGAAGCTCAGAGCGCGACACCGGCCGTGAGCTTCCAAGATATCGTTATATCCAATGGGCGTACGCCTACGAAAAAACAAATCTGTGATTGCAGAGGTCGATCGGTTTATGGAGAATATCGATTATCAAATTGTGGTGTCTGAGACATTGCACTGATCAGATTTACATTAATTGCGTCATGTAATGCGTTATTATGCGATAGATACGTTTGAGCATCTCAATTTGACTGCTACTTTCATGGTTTGGTAAGCCATCATCGGGTATATCATCGAGACATCCGTTGTCCGTAACCAGTAAGTCTGTTGTGAGCTCCGTTTTGCATCCAAAAGGCTCTTCCCACACCTTTCTGGCATGCACCGTTAAGTATCGGCAAGTTTCACCCAAGAGTGCAAGTATTTGTGACATGCGATCTTTTCTAAGTTATCGTATCAGCAAAAATGACGTGTGCAGTTGTATTTTTTTGTCTAATGACTTACTGGAGGTATACGTATATTTTGTCTGTATAAGGGTTCTCGGTAGCTTCTTTGGTTAGAAGTAACCGGAGCAAGTCAACAACGACAATGATGCAAGGCGGCTGTCCATCGCGTTCTGTTTGTATCCACGACAAAATATCAGTTCCTGACTGTTTTGGCAAATGTTCTCGAATGTGTAAAGAGCATAGAACGGCTCTTAAGTGATGAATGTTCTCAACGTAACTATGGAGGGCCAATGGTCAGGGACAAGGAACGGCAGCGCAACACGGACAAGAAACAACTTTTGTCTAACCAGATCCGGATTAACTCCAGCCATATCCTTTGTTCCGGTGCTGAATCTTCTGCGAGCTTCAACTCGAAAGCGGAATCAAATGATGTCTTGTCGTGCGTAAAGACAAGCGCCCAGGGCCTCATTGTGTATGACGCGTGTATGCCATACTTTTCAAAGACTTCATTCACTCGCGCGGTCTTTTGCTGCAATTGCAGCGCAACGAAATCGATCACCGTCCTACAGAGAACTGATCAATCACGGAATGAAATGCAGCAACCCATGGCGATCTCGTCTTTACTTTGCATTTTCGTCAGCATTAGTTCCCATACGCAGGAAGCTTCGTGTCCCAACCATGTCCTCAACTTGAAAGCATATTCGAGGACCTTGTTGGCTACTCCGACCGGTTTTCTGCAAATGATCTTGAGAAGCAGTAGTGGCAACCTTTTCTATTTCATAAAGGAAAGTGTTTTGGGCATCAACTCAATAGTTTGGAACTATCCTTGACAAGTTATAGCCATATAAGACTGCAGTCAACAAGGCCACCCGCGAAAAGACCGTTGGCGGCCAGAAGCGTCGACGAAATCCGTATAGGCGGGTTATACTAGCCATTTAAAACACCAGCAAAATACAGTATCTGGTCGAGAAACTGAACTTAGCACCCACCGTTCCTTTTCATCAACTGCCAAACCAACGAAATCGGCCAAAGACGCATTTATTTATTCCACCGATAGGCTTACTTCCGTGGTAATTTACGTCGTTGACTTTTCAGAACTTTGTTTATTGGGAATTTTTTCCATCTCTTCTCTTGCTTACGACACACCACACTTTTAACATGAAGAGGGCCTTTGTAGTGTTCTTGGTGTATCTTGTTATCATTTTTGGTAAGAGAGAAAGGTCTAAGCTTTCATGCAAAACAAGTTTGTTTGATGGGGGAACACAGTTCACGGAGCATCCGTCGACGTATTGTCCAAGTCTGAACGTCGTCAGCTATGCAGCGCTACCAAAGAATTTTGCAAATCTGCATGCAACAGCAGCACTGATCCAACCGTAGCGTGCAACGACATCAATCTCGTCTGGAACTGCAACTGCCTTCGGAAAGAGAACTCGTCGCTTGCGCTTTTCCCCATTCCTGACAAGATGTGCCATATGGATTTGCAACTCTGCCAGGCTAGCTGTCGCCTTCTGAATAACCATGCTGATCTAGGGAAGACATGCCATCTTCAATGTACCGGATCCTTTCCCTGTGGAACACCAAAAGCACCCATTTACAATGGCACTGAGTATTTACGGATGACTGCGGACCATCGCTATCCTCGTCAGCGGCACCGGACTTCCTCAGGGGCCACTATCCTCAAGGTTCCGTTTACAACTGTCATCGCTTTATGGTCCGCCGTTAACCTTTTGAATGTCATGTACTCCTTTTAAGCATTTGTTGATCATAAAACATATTTTTATACGTGCTATGGGTTTCTCAGCTTGTCTCAAGGAATTTACAGTGGTAACGGAGGTGTCCAATGTTCCGGATCCAAATGAGAGACAGTCTGCAAACTCTATGTCACTCCAAGTACGAGCCTATATCCATTGTATTTCTTGTTAAAGTACGCTCGGATACAACAAAGACGTTGAGTCTCTTTTGCTCCAAAAGCGAGAGTGTGATTTACAAATAAAAGACTTTTCTATTACTTGGTATTCAATCTATAGTTTTTCTAACAGTTAAAGTCTATCCAGGCACCAGTAATCATGATGGTTGCGGACGGAGGCAGGTTGTGGCTTCCTTCTCACTACGGGAAAAGCTGATCTATTTTCCCTAAATCTCACTGGTTTCCCCAAAATCATGTTTTCAGGGAAAAAGTCGGGGAAACTCCTGCTTTCTGCGCTACTTTTCACTGTTTTCTGGAGTAGGGACGAATCCCTACTTTTCACTGAAATGGAATTGGCTACAAATTTTGCTCTCACAGCCTATATAGAACTTTTGAGCGTAATATATGATGCGTAAACGTTGCAAAAGTGTCTTCTATGTATGTTAATGGCAAGAAAGCCAGACATCAGTGGAATTAGGGAACCTCCGGGAGAGGTAGAGACGACTTGCACTGAAGGCACCACTATACCCTACTTTTCCATGAAAACATGAATTTTAGGGAAAACTAGTGAAATTCAGGGGAAAATATAACTAGCTTTTTCCGTAGTGTCTGCCTGTTTCATTGCTATATATAATGAAGATTTTTCAAAAGGCGTATCGGGGCGCTTGCACTGGACTCAGATGACGAGAACATAAACAACAGCAGAAGCGACTGGGCACCGTCCGCTCGAGCTTGGCTTCGTTTGTTCCCATGTACGAATATCGAATAGACCGCTCGTGACAAAACCCGGATGCGCAAGCCCATTGAAATCGACGTAAATGTACGGTCAAGTATTCGCCGTGGCCCTCAGCTCCAGCAACCGACAGTGCAAAATATCGGGTGTGCTGTCGACGAGAACAGGTGATCCTGTTTGATAAGTTTAAGTGCACCGTCAGAGGCAGCAATGGAGCCGTCCGTGTTCTACCTGTGGGCGATGAAAAACACCAAAGCCCAAGATGGTACAGTGGCTGATAAGAGTAAGCACGGACATCGTCACCGTGAAAACAATGCCTTTCTAACAATACATAGTGGATCAACTTGACACAGCACAGTTTAAATAAAGCTTGATTTAGTGGAGCTTAAGAGTCGAGTCGCGTACAAGTCCAAGATAATCAGCTTATATTATTGTAAATCTCTTTTGTTATTTGCATTGCTCTACATGAGCTGTAATAATAAGAAACGATCAGTCATGACATTGAACTCATACATCTCTTTATACTTTGGACCACCTTGTGTCACTGCTAAGAGAAAAAGTCTCTCTCACCGAGGCGAGAACCGGACGATCTGTCCTCTGGATTCCTTTGCAGTTGATAACTTCCAGAGCTAGCAGAAGAACCGGCCCGCGTGACAAAACTGTAAGTTTTATCACTGCTTGATTTATCAGGCAGGCTGATACGGGCCAGAGATTAGGCCGACAATTCAACGGGATTATTCTTCGCCTTTGGCCCAGAACAGCCAAGGACAGTGTCTTGCCAAGCGATATATCGCCGGTCCCATTTCTTGGTGCCGTCAGACCTAACAGAAAGTGTATAGATGTCAGAATTTTGTATGGTTGCACAAATACTTCCACCCCTAATTTTGTTGCTCCACTTTTTTATGCTTGCATGAAAAGCCATTCGGGAAGTTCGGATGTGATTAATTATTTAAGTTGATACAATAACACGAAGCCCCCTCTCGATATCTGGTAGAAATATGACCCAACTTACCATCGATATAATTCAGATATTATGTATCTGACTGTGCACAGGCTATACCAGTAAAGGAACTTTGGTATTAAAGTTCTCACCATTGTTCACTAGTATGGTTTGTTTTGCTTACACATTGAAAACTGATTCTTTCGTTTTTGATAGGCCAAATGTCTCGTAGCTTGCATAGAATAAACTTCATGGATCGAGACCCTCAACAGGTCGCACAGCGCCAGGACCCAGCCAGAGGTTCGCACGGAGAGCTCCCAAGAGAGGAAAAAATTGATGGTAAAAAAGAAGGCGGCATGAACTTTCTCGGCCGAAACGGTACGCTTTTCTGGCTTACATATTCAACGATCACAAAAATGTCGTCATAATGACGTTCTTCATTTGAGCTGTACCAAGTAAAGAACGGTATAAACGTTTCTAAGCAACGCTTGCTGCTAGCATCGGTAACTTCTTGACATGCAGCCTGTTCAATGAACTCGCCAATGGTCGAACGACGGTGGATAAGGAGTTGGTGAAAAGCGCCGCTTACCTTACTCTGCCCTCGGCTGAAACGAGCCAGAGTTTGACTGGCACGTCGTTCGACTATACAAGGTTCGCTGCTGCTGCTGCTGCTGCTGAGCAAGGATACCGGTTTGTCATTACCGGAAGCGAGCCTCTTCCTCCAGCAAGTTATCCGCTGAAAATCGTTGCCGTATTCTTAGTGGACACTATCCATGCTTGCTGGCGTTTTACAAGTCGGTGTATCCCTCTGTTGCGTTCCGGTCAGTTTTTGAGCTAAATGGGACGGGCACTTTGGTCAACAACCGGATCAAGAAGATGGTGTCTATCGACTTACTCGGCCAAACGTTTACATCGGCGATGATGCGAACAGCAATGAGGTCAGTAATTCAAGCGCGGCTTTCAAATCCGAATGGCAATGCTTACAGTGTGTGGATGGGAGAAATGCAACATGATTTTACCCACGATCTCCAGACTGTCAATGCTGTTTTCGCCTTGGTCGTCTGGCTTCAGTTCTCTCCACACGCGTTCGAATCGTACACTCGGCTGGGATTGTCTGTACACAGGCGAACACGATTACCGTTGAGCAAGACCAGCGTTTTGCCTGTCCATCAACTGCACTCTCCTGCTGGTTTTATGCCGATCGACATTGACAATTCCTGTGCGGTCATAACACTTCCGCGAAAGATAGTGATCGAGTAAATTGGCATCGGTAAGTTAAAACATTTCGTATATTTGCTTTCGAGACATGGTTAATCTATGCAAAACGTTTTCTTCTACTTGGTTCGTGTCAATCGTTGAAAATGTTCGACGAGAACGGTATGTATGCGCGTAAACGTATAAAAACTGCACTGGCCTAACCATTAAAAACTCTTTGCTGGACGACCGAATATCAATGGAGGTATCTTTGTCGAATGCATAAAGCTCGAAACTCAATTTTTATAGCTTCACCATCCGTCCATATTCCTCACTTTCACTGTTTCTTTCACACGGAACGTTGTGAGGTATACGAAGCGAACTTCTTCAATGGTCACTACACCGCCTGCTTCAGCTGATGCCTGCCGCGACAGCATTTGCTCTGAGCATTGATATGCTACCGAAAAGTGGTTCGCTTGTTTCCATAAGCTCGGGCAAGGTTTCTACTCTTTCTCGGCTAGTTTCGCGTAGTGAAACAAAAACAAGACGTCAAAGGCATAATCTTTTTATGTGTTGTAAAAGCTAAAGAAGTGCACTAGCTTGATTGAATAAAGAATATTCATAAAGTATTTTTAATATCTTTTGAAAGACCAGAGAAAGTTTAGGAGTCATAATGGAAGGCTCGTGCCTAATGGCTGTTCAACGGAGATGGAGAGAGTGACAGTTGATGAGCTAAAGTGAAATCATGATCGCCGAGATGGCAAATGTGTTGCTTGCGCAAGGTACTTGTTTACGCTTATAAAGACAGAGAGTTTTCAAAGAAGAAAGGGGTTTTGAAGAAGGTGCGGGCGAGGCCGCGCGCAGAACCATGGAAAATGGTAACCACACCGACCAGAGAGCATGCATGGCGCTTGGGCCAGGTCATTTTACATTTCCTGGTATACAAAGTGAATGCTGAATTCAACAGAACCGGCCTTAGCTCAGTTGGTAGAGCGGGAGACTGTAGTGTAACCTGTCATCTCTAGGTCGCTAGTTCGAATCTGGCAGGCCGGATACTTTTTGCCTTTCGAGTGCGCAACAAATTTTTGGTGGATCGGATCATGGAGCAGCAGATTGACGGAAGTGGAGTCCCTTCTGGCTTCTCTTTTTTTCCGGTGTATCCTGTAATAGGAACTGCGATGGTGTTTCTAGAAAGTTGAGAAGTTATGCTTTGCGGCAAGTGACAGATAATTTATGCAGCCTCACAAGGTGCTTGCTCTTCTTTTCTTTGCATTGCCCATTGCGAAGGAGGCAATAGAGAACCAAGTGTTTTTTTATTGCTTTTACTTATTAGGCTTGCGCTTTATTGTCAATGTACAATTCGAGTTAACTGAAAGAGTATAATAGACGCACCGATCTGTCTGGTCCGTTATTTGGACCGGAATTTAACAGCGAGTCCTACGTTAGCCAAAACCTTCGTAAAGTGGTGAACCTTTCTTTCTGTATTGTTTGAGCGTTTCACTCGTTCGAATAGTAAATCGAAAGTTACTTTTCCAACGGACTGTTTGTTTTGCTCTTATATCGGCCTAATAAGACATGCCTGTCATTTGCAATTAGAATTACCGGAAGATATGCGACGATCAGAAGAAGACTATCCGCATTTAACCAGCAGAGCTATGGTGTCTTCTTGCGCGAGCATGCTCTCAGGGGTGCCAAACCTAAAGGCACCATTCATAAAGGAGATATCGATATCGTTGAAGCTATCGAACAGCGATTCGACGAGTTAGACGGCGGAAACACTATTCCCGCATCCCCAGGATGTGCCGGTCTTGATGTATGGGATATTGACATATCAGGATACACCCAATGCCATTCGTAAGCTAGCGGATGTGCAATAAATGTTTGCATTTGTGTGTTCTGGAAACCGCTATGCTAACGCCAACAAGAGCAATAACAGACGATAAGTTCAACATGGTAAAAATGATAATAATGTTTTCAGGAATATACGCCAGAAGAAGCTCAATTCCCCAGACAGGAAATGGAAATTTTGTTAATTGACAACAACCGGTACTGGAGCTATCAATGTCTGAAACCCAACTACAAACGAGTATTACGAAACTGGATGATAAAACGAAAACATGTTCCTGAAAAAGTCTGTAAGCAAAAAGGTATAGATTACAAAGGACGCGCGAGGGTTGAAAATGGAGAAAGTAAAAACGTAGTAATGAGGAAAATATGTGGTGCTAAACTTTTTTCTCTGGTTTTTAACTTATTTACAGCTCGTCCTTGACGACCGACTTCTTGGGCTCCTCCTCCTTGGTAGCAGCAGGCTCTTCCGCCTCCACAGCTGGCGAGCTCTCTGGCTCTTCAGCGTCAAGGTCAATGGTGATTTCATCATCGTTGGTCTTCTCCTCTTCTTCCTTCTTCTTTTCTTCCTTGGCCTTTGCTTGTTCCTCATCGTAAGCCTTCTTGGCATCCTTTTCCTTTTCGGCCAGTTCAAGAGATTCCTTTCGAATACGCTCGGCTTCCGCAATGTCGTCCGTGATCAGCAGGTTGTCAAAGGAAGTGCCGGACTTCACTTGCCAGAGATCAATACCAAGGTTGGCAAAGTCATATGCGTAAATTTCGTTGTCGACCTTGTATTCCGGGTTGTCAATTTCAGGGTGGATCCAAGGACCCTTGTAGGCAGGGTTGGGAATGCGCTTCGGCTTCCAAGGACCCTGATAATCAGGGTTCGGAATACTGGATCACCGACGTTAATCACAATTTCCAGATATAATCCATTCAACTACTTACGAAGGTGGCTCCCAATCACCATCCATATCATCGTCCCAGTCTTCAGGCTTCTTGGCCTCAGGATCAGGAATGAACTCTGGAATGTCATCCCAACCTTCAGGTTTCTTGTCCTCTGGGTCATCAATCTCTGCTTCATCCACCCAATCCTCAGGCTTCTTGGCCTCAGGGTCCTTGATCTTCTTGGGAGGCAAAAAGTCCCAGTCGTCAATCATCTGTCCAGCTGCCTTCTCCTCACCGTCGACCAAGATCTGATAGGTTTGATCAGGCTTAACGATCAGCGTGTAGGTATGGGTGTAGATGTCATTGGGCGCCGCCACGGTCTTCTTCAGGTTGTGGTTGGTGCCGTTATAGCTGAAAATGGCGTGAACCATAGCCTTGCTACCGCAAAAGTCGGGACCAAACATGATGTTGTATGGAGTTTCGCCGTTGAAGGCCTTGGGGTCAAAGTCACTGGAAAAGAGCTAAAAAGGAGGTGGGTTAGACAGAGCAAGAGCGATGTTGATTGCCGCGTTAAAAGTACCTTAATGTAGCTGCCACCGCAGTCTATCTTTTGGTCATTCTTCACGTCGAATTGGATGACAAGGTCTTTGTCCTTGTTGCTGAATGGCTTGATGGGAGTCGACATGGCGTAGAAGCGGTAGTCCTCTGTTGTTCTCAAACCGGCGCTCTTGTCCTGATCCGCGAACCATTGACCAGCAGAGACCTCCATCTTGCCCAAGTCTTCACGGTAACTGGAAGCCGTCCAGCGATCCTTCCAGCCTTGACCGTCCGAGAACGTCTCGTACAAGTAAACTTCAGCAGAAGCCAGGGCGGCCAAGCCGAGAATGGCGGCAATAGTAGGGATTTTCATTGGGTGGGAGAGAGTGAAAGCACAAGGAGACAGAGAAGGTTAAAGAAGTATGGAAGAAAGACCCAATCGTCGTCCCTGGGACGCCCATTTATTACAATCTGAGACTTTTCTGATTGACGTGGCAATTGGGCAATGGGCGCCTGCCGCTTATTGGCCGCAGTACAAAAATGGCAGCCCGCTCTTTCTGGAGTTTTCTTCATTCAGAAGGCACGAGGATCGCTTGAAGACCAGGCTTCATGGCCTCTGGTACACTTTTGACAGGGCGTCGCTCGACGGGATCAACAAAGACATGCGTGAATCCGCCCACCACGCAGGCTTCTGGCTGGTCTCCTTCAAAGATCCCCACCCGGTAGGTAACACTGGAACGCCCTAGTTTAGTGATGCACAGACCTGCTTGCATAACACTGGGATACGACGCTGGCGCATAAAAGTTGGCCGAGGAGGACACCACAAGGCCAATGGGCTTTGTCTTGGTCGCATCAAGTGGATCCAGGCCGCAATGCTTAATGAGATATTCGTTCACGACAGTGTCAATGTACAGATAGTAGACTGAGTTATTAATGTGCCCGTATTGGTCATTGTCACTCCATCTTTAATAGCAGATCAATGAATAAAACATAGAACGGAACGGCAAGAGAATAAGAGCTACTATGTCACCTGGTTTGAATTGGTAAGAAGTACTTGTAGTCGCTTCGTTTCCGATATGTAGGGTTTTTGCTGCTCGTAGAGACTGATCGTAATCCAGTTTGCGTGGACAATGTCGACCCTAAATGCCGGGAGACAAGCGACAATCGCGCATTCGCTGCTGCCATGATGCTTCAAGGTATAAGAGTAACGGCACTTTGTAAGCACAATTATCGGACATTCCGTGTTAATTAAGGTTTCCGTTAGATACAGAAATGGAGGTGTACATGCAGAAAAAAAGTTATAAAGTGGTAGATCAACTGTTATTCATGGAATGTTGTGATAGAGCATGCCAGACACGTCCATAAAGAGACGTTGACCTTGTTAAGCCTGCTCGACGGAGATCCAACGACGCAGGCCGCCTTTCTACAGGCGATACGGTCGTGAAATCCACTGCAGCCTTCTCACCAACGGATCCTTTCGCCGATAGATCATCACAGGTAAGTCTGGCGACAATATTCTTGATACGTGCGAGTTCTTGCTTCAGCAACTCGTTTTGCTGCACAACTTCGAGCCATTCCAGATCCTTTGCCTTCTTCTCCTTTAACAACTCGTCCATATCTGCTTTGGTCATGACCAGTTTTTCGACTAGTGCCAGCTGACCTTCATTGACCGTTTCAAAGCGTTCTTCCAGATCCTCAAGCTCCTGCGCCATCTTTTCGTTCTGTTGCTTCAGCTCAAAGTTCTCTACTTTAAGCCGAACGAGTTCTATTCGCAGCTGCTGTTCCTCATCCTTGGCGTCATCTTGCTGCTGCTCGGTGGCCATGGTTGCAATACTTTGACTCGTGGCATCCGAAAAGCTATCCATGACCGTGCTACTACTGCTACTGCCACTGCTCATGCTATCTGTGTCATCCAATAGTAATAGTTCATCAGCAGGAGTCTCCTTTTCTTCAGCAGCACAATGGCATTGGTAAAGCGTGCGACGTGACGTCTTTTTCTTTCGATACCGCCTCTTCTCTAGTTCCAGGATTGTCATCTTGAGCGCATCCCGCTCGCTCTCGGCGTCTTGTTTGTCCATCTTGAGCTCCGCCAGCTCTTCCAGGAGTTGCTGGTACTTTGCGCTCATCTCTGTAAGCGCTCTCTCTGCTTGGTCCAGGGAAAACCTTTGCCGTTCATTTTTCAGGGTCTCTTGACTTGTGGTGGACGTCGACGACCAGCGTTTCTTGTTTCGTGTTGCCGC
Source organism: Thermomucor indicae-seudaticae (assembly GCA_000787465.1). NCBI lineage: Eukaryota > Fungi > Mucoromycota > Mucoromycetes > Mucorales > Lichtheimiaceae > Thermomucor > Thermomucor indicae-seudaticae. The sequence continues at coordinate 91,853 of JSYX01000006.1, forward strand.
TTTCTTCGGTTTCCGCAATCGCCAAAACCGCGCCTCCTGCTGCTGCTGTTGTTGTTGTTGCTGCTCTCTCCTCTGGCCCTGCTTCTCGTACTGCTCTGCCAGAGCGTCCATTTTGCTTCGCGTGATAACGTTGGATAGAGAGCTGGCGTCGCGAATCACTTGGGCGTCGTCGTCAGCGTAGGGCTCGCAGAGCTTGCGCGATGTAACATAGTCAAGAAGGTGCTCAAATTCAGTTTCTTCCATGATTTTATCTTGGGATCGCTTGAGCATGGCAATAGCGACGCGCATAATGGTTTCGGCGGCGCCTTCGGCGAAGACAATGTCGTAGATACGTGTGACAAGGCTGATCGGAAAAGCGTAGGCGAATAGAGTTAGAAACCATTGAGACGCATACATGGCCGCGTGGACCCCGTGGCGCTCCAGATGCTCCGCGAGCTCAGGTAGTAATTCGCGAAGTAGATGGGAAAATTGGTATAGGCGCATCTGAAGACCTTCCATTTCCAGGGTAAACATGGAACGCATCTCGTACGTTTCCATGAGGCTAAACATTAATAATGGATGGAGATGAATAAACCGGAAGCGTTTGTCATTATTAGTAAGATATCGTTGTTACCGAACAAAGACACAAAAGGCTTGCATTTCTGGCATCTGTTGTGTATCTTTTCTTTTTAGTCAGGCGAATCATGTCAGTGAGCAGAGAAATGGAAGGCTTACATGCATCAAGAGCGGACCAACGAGAAACGCGAGCCCCTGGCAATAGCCCACATGGGTATCGTAAAGACTATATGCTTCAAGGATACGGCGCATGGCCAGTTGGCCTTCGCCATTTTCCTGTTTAAACATCTCGATGCATGGAAACGTGCGCGCCAAGTCGCGTTGAATGATACGTTCATGGGGCGATCGCTCACGGCACAGTTGGTCATAGACTGTCTCCAGGTGTAAGGAAGCGGACTTGGACATGGCTTGCCAAATCAGACCGCGGAGCCTGCTTGGGATGCCATTCCGTAGTTTGACAGATAGCAAGTGTGGTGTCTTTAATGCCACCCGGTCAAAGTCCTGGATCACGGCTTCCCAGAAATTCCAATCAATCTGCTCTTCTTCTGCTGCTATTTGTTCTGAAGCAGGTAACATGTTATCCGTTACAAGTCGCTGCACTGTAGAAAAGTGTGCTCTAAGCTGATTGGACTGGATAAATATTGATTTGGGATCCTTTTCCAAGAGATGGTTTTGTCGTTCAATCTGAGCCAAGATGAAATTGGTGGAATCCTATGATATAATAAAACCTGTAAGCTGTATATATCCTCCTCAGGAAGCGCTTTCCTCTTTTTACTGTGTTACCTGGGGAGGTAGCTTTGCATTTTCTTCCTGTAACCGGCCGAAAACGTCGTCCGCCGTTGCCGCCTCGTGATCTTGTTTTGCTGCAAGTAAACGATCGCATTCTGCTGCTGTGTCACAAACGCCAGTGTCTGGTTCCTGATTGATATCATTGTCGTGGCTGCTCAAGGCTGGTATATTTGAGTCTTTTGGGGTTAACGTCTTGCCAACAGACTGAGTGGCGTCATTCTGATTAGATAGCGCAACTGACATGCAATCGTTTTGAGCTGATTCTGGCATTACAATGGGATATTGTTCTATCTGGTTTTTTTTTTAATCGTTGCTTTTTCCTTGTATCTTTACAAACAGGAAGCCGTGACTGAAGAAGATTCAATAATTGCTGGTACAAGCGAGAAATAGAAAGAAGAGGGAAAACTAAAATATGCAAGGGGTTTTAAAGCAGACAAGAAGAGAACCTAAAAGGGGTTTAAAGAGGGAAAGGGACAAGGGGAAGCTCTGCTAAGTGATGGCTGAGACAAATACAAACAGGTGGAAACCATTACATACCAGGCAATACAACAGGCGCAGACTGGGTTACCAATTTCAGGACTCTTGCTCTCCCGGTATCAAATCCGGCGGCAGCATCTCTCCCTTTTTCACGTTTCTATTGCTCGTAAGCCTAGCAGGATCACGCCACAGTGTTTGCTTGTTGCCAGGATATCATAGTTGTTAGCGACGTCTGCGGAATTTCAAAGAACGAATAAGCTGAAAAAGTCGAGTCCTAAGTAAACTTTGTGGATAGCCTATAACTCTTTTACTTTTGCCTGTATTTACCGTGAGACACCACGACCACATCCAAAAGTGGAGCCAAAAGTGATTCAACTTGCGCCATATACTCTGCATCTGATACCATACCGGGCCACGACATTTGTATGATTCGCCACTCAAGCATATCTTGTTTGGTAAATGCGCATGGAAAAAGCGATTGGACCAGGTTTAAAGCAATGGCTGGGCTTAACTCTCCAGCACTCGTCGTCAGGTATACAATCGGATACTGTGAGTCCACACCCCGGCGGTACTCCTTGCAGATCTCTAACAGTTGCCGTCTGTCCAACAAAGAATCTGTTTTGCTGGTCACATAATCCAACAGGCGGGACGGCTGGATCGGCATGGTCGCAGCGACCGCATGATCGATTAGAATGTCGCTAAGAAGCTCCATCGTCACCTGATCCTTTGCGCTGTCCATCAGCGATAACGCCGTGACGCTATCGACATGAACAGCCATAAATGATCTGTCCAATGTCTCGATAATGGTGGCTGCAGTTTGGTTCAGGGCCGGCATCAAATCAGGCACAGCCAAGATACGTGTCGTCAGCGCTTGATAAAGAACTTGCTGCTCCTCTTCGGCCATCATCTCTTTACGAAACAAATTCGGAGACAGTGCCCCGCACTGCACCCATCTTCTGTTTCCCAGACGCACCTGGAAATCGGCCAAAGTGGTGATATACCGGCCGGTAAACAGCCACTGTATGAGTGAGGTGGCAGTCATCGTCATCTGTTTTGAGTTGCCCGGATCGACATATACTTTCTCATAACTTGCTTCGTCAGCGACCTGCTCTCGTACCTGAATGCCGAAATCCTGCTCAAGTATATCCAAATTGTAGAGCTCGGACCATGAGAGAGGAATGCAGTTGACGTCGAGGGTACACGGTTTCGTAGCATGCATCTTGGCTAGCTCACGAACAGAAGCTCGCTCCAGAGGCGGCTCTTCGAGCCGTAAGCGCGGCACGATCAGAGTACGGTTCGTCGCATGAGCAATCCGAATTGCGCTGCGTAATGCGTCATGCTGGTCAAAAAAGGTCCTGCGCACAAGACGTGTTAGACACGCACGCAAACGAACTTTTCATTTGGAGACATCATACCCGAAAGGAAAGTAAGACAGGAATTTCTCAGACGACTCTGTGTGTTTCAGAGGTACTGGATGACGATGCTGATATTGCGATAGTTTCAGGGAATAAAGGCCAAAGCAGCCCAGTAATACTAAGATTATGAGAATCACAAAAGGACGATAAAAGCGCCGTGTCATGATTGTTAAAGACAAGAAATAAAGGAAGAAGAAAGGAAGCTGCAGTAAAACTGCAGTTCAAACGCAAGTGTTCATTATGCATTGTCAACGTACCTGACTGTAAGGGGCCTGCAGAAAGAAAGGACGGCTCCTGAAAAGAGTCAAATTTGCCTCTTGCTCTGTTTTCTTGTTCCAAAGGCCTATACTTCTAACTAACTTCTTTCGCTCTTGTCCGCATCTCCTCCGGGCTAGCAGGCTGACCTGATTTCAACCAAAGCATACACCTTCCCAAGATATACCTTTTCACGCAGCATGTATTGCCATAGACGTACAGGAAAACATAGTTAAGGGAGTCTATAGATATATAGGCAAAAATGGATAAAACTATACAAAAAACTGTGGAAACGGGGGAATATTTACTGTACAGGGAAAGGGTTTCCTTTTAGCCACTTTTGATGCATTTAGTTGTCGGGAAGGAAGGTAGACTCGACAATGATAGCAGTGACACGGTAAGGGTCAATGTTCGAAGCAGGACGTCTGTCCTCAAGGTAACCCTTGCCTTCCTTGCCAACGTGGCGAGGAATACGGATGGAGGCACCACGGTTAGCAACACCGTAGTTGAAGGTACCAATGTGACCAGTTTCGTGCTTGCCGGTCAAACGCTGGTCGTTGTCTTCACCGTAGACAGCAATGTGTTCCATGTGGCGCTTGCTCATCTTCTGAATGGCCTTCTCAATGGCAGCAATACCGCCCTCTTGACGCATTTCAAGGGTCGAGAAATTGGTGTGGCAACCAGCGCCGTTCCAGTCACCCTTGACAGGCTTGGGGTGGATCGTGATAGCAATACCAAAGTCTTCAGCGACACGTTCCAAAATGTAACGGGCAATCCACAAGTGGTCACCGGCTTCGATGCCCTCGCAAGGACCGACCTGGAATTCGAATTGACCTGGAGCAACTTCAGCGTTCACACCAGAGATCTTAACACCGGCATACAAGCAGGCACGGTAGTGCGCTTCGACAATGTCACGGCCAAAGATCTTGCCGGCGCCAACACCGCAATAGTACTTGCCCTGCAATAGGACAATACAGTTTAGCAAAATCCCAAGACGTAATAGATGACTGCCCTGATTTCGCTTACCTGAGGCTCAGGGAAGCCGTGCTTGGGCCAGCCATAGGGCTTCTCAGTCTCGGGATCAATCAACATGTACTCTTGCTCAATACCAAACCATGGGTGGGCGTCAGCATGAGCCTGCATGATCTTGTTGCAAGCGTGGCGGTAGTTGGTCTTGTGGGGAGTGCCATCTATGGATTTGCAAAGATCCGTTTAGTTTCTTCCCGGCAAGTTCAAAAAATGAGAGCCAATAGAGCATATACCAGGGTTGAAGGTTTCGCAGAGAACAATCTTGTTGTTTCCACGACGGAAGGGGTCGTTGAAAAGGGCAACAGGTTGAATCAGGATATCCGAGTCATGACCTTCAGCTTGGCCAGTCGATGAACCATCAAAGTTCCATTCAGAGAGATCAGCAGGGCTTTGGGGAACCTTGTAAACAGTCTTGGTCTTGCTTCGGAGCTGGTTGAAGCCATCGATCCAGACGTATTCGACTTGGACAGCATCATGCTGTTCCAAAGACATGTACTTTTCAAGAAGCTTGGGGTTCGAAGCGATGGCCATGGCGAAGTTGGAAAAAAAAGGAGGTAAAAGATGATTAGGAAAGGATAGCGACGGAATGAAACAGATGGATTTATATCAGTTTTTTTTTTGTTTGGCTGTTCCTGATTGCGGGATCTTAATGACAAAGACGGTTTTTACGGCGAGATCCCCATTTATCGATCATCTTCCGCCCATCTCCACCCGGTAATCCGCTTGACTGTCCAACGAATAAAAAAATGTTTAAGGCATACGAATTTGTTGCCATGACATATTTTTTACTTCTAAAATATCCTTTCATTAGCCAGCTGTTTTTCGCTTCATAGCCTTCAGATCAAGCTTTGTTGAGACGGTATAAACAAATGTGCATTAGAGATAAAAACTATCGTGTGCAACCGGGCATTATCTTATCAGTGCCCTTAAAATTGGACCAACCAATATGGCTTTTGTTCCGAAGGGTATCTTCTAGTGCCGATTTAATCATATCACGGACCAATCACAGGGCCATGTTTGACTGTATTCATGAGATCACGTTACGAAGATTACGCAGCGAGTTTTGCCCCGTACCCCAGAACTGAATTAGACTTTCTCTGCGCAGACTCGGCATAGATTTCATCCGCGTTACAAGTCTTATATTTCGAACGTCCACTTCCTCACTAACAATTAAGGAAGCACATAACATCTCTTTGGTATACCATGAGGGATGCGTTATATTTAACGAGTGTTAGGGTCAAATAACATCGCTACAGGTCATCAATACATGAGACGTGCTAGCCGAAAAAGTGATACGATATGATATGGTTATGATTTAATTATGCAATAAGCCTGACCTCTTCATCCACCAAAAATCTCCAAACTTGAATTTGCTAATGACGTAAATCGGATGTGCTTCGTCCTCTTCGACCCATGTGTCAGAGCTTGTCCAGAAAAAGACAACTTTTACTACCGAAACTTCACCAAGGGAAAGCCGGAGCTGTTGATCACGTTTGATCTTTGGATTTGCGAGGCGGTCTTCTTGAAAAAGACCCTGTTCTGTCATCATCAAGAAGAATCTCTCGACAATGACTTCGGGCCCTAGGACATCCGCAATCTTCGCGACGAAGCGCTGCCCCATGTGCGCGAGGACGGCGAAGCTACTCTGCTTGTATAGGGGCCTTGTTCCCTCGGTATCACAGTCCGTTCCCACGCCAAAACGGAGCGCCCCGTCTTCCGGCCGCCATCGATGAGGAAGCGCATCATCTCGGAAGTAGCAAATGAAGCTATGACGTCCCGACCAGGATTTTTCCCTGTTGGAAAAAGATGATGGCGCGTCGAATGGCTCCGTTGAACTGCTCGCCCTTCTCGGTTTCTTGGTGGACAGGGCTTGCAAACCGGTGGAAATCGTCGAGAAGATGCAGCCGATGTTGGCATTTCGGCTTCTCAGTCATCTCGTCGTTGTATGTTTTGACCGCGCCCTCGAGAACTTGTGCACCGATGTGGTCAAAAGCTCACCGTACATTTGAGTGACGTTGACGAATCGTCATGTTCGAACGGATGGTTAAACATCATGAACACTGATGGCAGTTCTCGTTCGATATAGTGATCAGCGTCATGTTGGGGGTCAAGCATTGACGGTTTTTTTTTATGGGAGCAGGTAGCTCCGGTTTATTAGTAGGTCACACGTGTTCAGACAGTGGCGTGCCACGAACGAAGCGGGAATGAGCGGGTGTGTACTATATGGGAACAACAATGGGGAAGGACAAATTATAGATGCACCAATCGCCTATCAAAGGGCATGCCAAGAGGGGCCTCAATCCTGTAAAGCAAAGGACGCGTGCAGCGTCGAACGATCTGCTCGTTACTACCAGGGAGTACAGCAGCAGCAAAACCTGTAACTTGTGTTTGAAGCAGATCGTCTTACAGAAGTATCACCGCCACAGAAGACCATTTTCTCGTTTAGCTAAAACAGACTTTTCGCTCCATTGCTCTGCCGCTAAATAGCACGTCTCTTTTTGCATTCATGTATTTATTCTAGTTTCACATTATATTTAGCGTAAAACTCACTGTGTACTATAGAGATGCTTCAAATTTGCGTCAGCGAAGCATCACCTTAGCACCTCCAAGTTTCGCCAAACGTATCTCGCATTTTGCATCCGTGTTGACTTTGGTTTGTGAATCTGAATTGATCTCTTTACCGGCTTTGCCGCGAAAGGATCTTGTCAGGTTGATTTTGACTCCAGCAACAATCCCAGTCGTGATTTCTTCTATCCTTTCTGCTTGTCAACTGGGAATATCATCTTGCATAGTATGTGCAAGTTGTTCCATTGCGATTCTAACTTGTAAGTCCGTCAAAAAGTGTACAGTAGGTTTTTCATGCAGTGACTTACTGGGATCCCGAAGCGTTTCAAACCTGTCATCTTTTTTGGCGACCTGATTTTTTTCGGGACAGGTCCACACCCTGCTTTCTTTCCAACTTCCGCGAATGAAGTTGACCGCAATCACCTTGGCCCTCGCCCTAGCGGCGGTGAGCTGTTTAACGACGCCGAGCTATGGCCAGAAAATTGCTCCACTTTACGTGCAAGACGAATCGATCAAAGACAGCTATATCGTGATGCTGAAGGCGCACGTCGAGCTGGAGACACACGCAAACTGGGTCGAGGAACTCGTCTGGGCATCAGCAGCAGCGAAAGGCTTGCATACAGAAAACTTTGGGATACACCATTTATACAACCTGTCGTCGACTGTCAAAGGTTACTCTGGCACCTTTGACGAGCAGACAATCCAAGCCATCCGGGAATCGGACGACGTATGACCCTTTCTGATAAAAGAAAGAGAGAGAGGGAGAGAAAAAGCTTAAGCAAAGGTGTTCTTTTCCCGTGATTTGATAGGTTGAATATGTTGAAATGGATTCGATCGTGTACACGAGCGAGCTTCAACGGAACGCGCCTTGGGGCTTGGCTCGGATTTCGCATCGTGAACGACTGAACCTGAGGACGTTTCGGAGATACCGCTACGAAGCCGAAGGCGGCAAAGATATCAAGGTGTACGTGATTGATACTGGCATCAATATCAACCACGTTGACTTCGAGGGCCGTGCGACTTGGGGAGTTACGGTGCCAAGCGGCGAGCGAGACGAAGACGGCAACGGCCACGGTTCGCATTGCGCTGGAACGATTGCCGGAAGACGGTTCGGGGTTGCCAAAAAGGCACGGCCTGTTGCTGTCAAGGTGCTGCGCGCCAATGGCTCAGGCTCGTTGCAAGATGTTGCCAAAGGTATTGATTGGGCGGTCGAGCGGCATCTTGAAGATCAAATGCGAGCCAAAAGGACCGGCAAGACATACAAGGGCGCTGTGGCAAACATGAGCTTGGGTGCCAAAAGATCTCCAACACTGGATCGACTCGTGAATACGGCATGCATTCTTCCCGCCCCCCCTCCTTGATGAGGTCAACAATTTCATTAACTATTTATCTCCATATAGGCTGTTGAAGCTGGTATGGTGTTTTCCGTAGCTGCGGGTAACGATAACGACGACGCATGCAACTATTCCCCAGCAGGCGCCGAGTTAGCCATCACGGTCGGCGCGTCAACGCTGTACGATGAGAGAGCCTTCTTTTCTAACTATGGTCCCTGCGTGGATGTCTTTGCACCGGGTTTGGATATCCAGTCTGTCTGGAAAACCGGCAAATACTCCGTCAAGACTCTCTCGGGCACTTCCATGGCCTCTCCACATGTGGCCGGACTATCAGCCTATTTCTTATCGCTTGAACAGGAACAAGTTACTCCGAGAACCATTAAAAAGAAGATCTTAACCATGGCCACTAAAGACGCACTCTCTAGTCTTCCAGCAAACACTGCTAATATTCTAGTCTACAATGGAGCCACGGATTAATATCAGTGCATAATAAATCCCATTTACTGTTGCGTGTTGCACTTTTGATTTTTAAATGTAGATTATCTTTACAGCTGTAGAGCGCTTGTGATATACAGCACTCGTCGTATTTGAAGTTTTCAGGTCCGTACTTGGAATTTACCAGCTCTTGTTAAACTTCGTACACCCTATTAAAGTGTTGGTTGATACCTCGCGTAAACTGTGGAAAGAGACATAATATACCTTGTATGGCTTGTATCCTTCATGGAACAGACGAAGGCTATCTACTTTTAGACCTGAAACAGCGTACGAGGTTATCTGGAATTCGACGCTTATTGTCAAGCCGACTTCTGGATTGGCATCACTGTAAACCAAAAAGATTAGCAAGTCCCCTTTTCCTTCTTTGGCCTATCTGCGAACCTGGTTCGAAAGGTCCCAGACAGCATCGGAGTTCTGTCGCGTTGTTGCATTTGCCCAACGTCCCATCTTATAGACTAGAGATCCTAACCCGTTAGGCAACTGACACAGACGCTTCTCTTGTCTCATTTGTTACCTTTGACACCGGATCATACATGTATTGTCCAGTATTGCATGTCGCATTTACTCCAACTGTACTGCTTGGCATTGGCAGTATTAACAGCACCTTTTCAATTGGCTTGCCGTCGGTCGCACGAGGATGGATTGTAATATCAAATTTGCCTGCTGCAAAGTTTAGAATGCATAAACAAAAGAGGCTCATTCGCTTTTTCCTGAACGCTTGCCTCCATTCTTTGAAGCCAAAATCTGCGGTTTAACCTGAAGTGGCATTGCCTGATAATGTGATAATGCAGCACGATATGACATTAACTTGAATTGGCCGTCTGGCGGGACAAAGGATAAAACTTTGTCTGTCTCCCATTTGCGGTATCTTGATACATAGGCTGTGAGCCCTTGTGCTCTCATCTCCTGTGCAGCAGTAACGCTTTACCTGACACAGGGGTGAAAACTGACATCGTCGATAACCCGAGGGTTACTAAACCGTAAAGTCAAGTCAGGCATTCCTAAGAACAACGCAGAAAAGGTGCTTAGCATCAAGCAAATACTCGCATGAAAGGGTATGTACAATACCAGATAGCTTGCAATTTGATATAACAGTGCCATGAGCCTCGCAGGAGACTACTGTTCCATTTCTTTAATATGCTCTTTAGACAAACATGACGTCTCTGATATTGATTGTGATGTGCAACTTACGCAGCAATTGTGGCATCAATCTCTTCGATAATATCAAAGTAGATTTCGTTCTTTGTATACTTGACGCCAGCTTTCCTCCACGGTATGCTCGAAAGGTTTTGAGGTACACGGGGCGCAACGCTATCGTAGCTTCCATTGGTTACCTCGTCTTCTGGCTCAACGTAAGTCGGAATATCTCACCCTGCAGCAGCTCCAACGGTTGTCATGACTTTGTTCATGATTGTAGGTGGCATGATGATATCCTTGAGCGTGTTGGGCTCCGTTGTGAGCGGGTACCCGTAGTCCATCATTTCTTCTAATAGCTACAGCAGACAGTCGGATCAAGTTAGAATCCGCGAAAAACCGCTCTAGAAGATGATAACGTGCTACCTGATATACGGTGACAAAATTCTCCCGGATAGAAGATTCTGACACCTCGCCTAGATAGTCTGTCAGGATATCGATAATACGGTGGATAAATTCAAAGACAAGCATAGGATCAACTGGGCAAAAGGGGAGCATGTCAGTTTGAATAAATCAGCGCAGGCCGCCAGTTTGCTAAAGTTCCATGCCTTCACGGTCGACAGGACAGAGCCATATTAGATCGTTTCGCAAGACGTTCAGAAGCCAGTATTTTGGGGTCTCGAGAATAGGCGGCACATCCTCACGACTGTAAAATGGCTCCTTCCAATCGCGCACCGTCTTGTCTTCGATGGTACCCGGTACCGAGTTCATAAACTTGGCGCTCTCATCGTTAAACACGTCGACGATTTGTCTGCTGATTATACCGCGCCAGTGCTTTTCGACAATAATTTTGCTGGTAATTCGTAGCATGGGGAACCCGACATTAAAAAATGGCATGCCGTGAGCACCTCCCTCCTCCCTCGTTGCTTACCCTTGTAAATTAATGACGAACAGGGAATTGATCATGAATGTGTTAACGTCGACATATCTCCAGGTGGCATTGCCGTTTCAGGTTATAAATTAGGATGCCGACGTGGTACCATCGTTCTCCTGCCATTTTCAACCCTGCACGCTAGTCTCAAAACACACTGCGAAACGAGATGCTTTTGGTCTGATGATCCAAACGGCAGGATATTGAAGTCGCTGGAAGAACCTGGGTTTCCTGGAACCACATCGATGGCCGCGTTAACAAGCTGCGCCATGAAGGGCTTGGTGTGGGATCCAGTAACGAAATACTGGACTGCTTACATAATCGCGACGTTCCTGGCACTTGTTTCGCTTCAAAGGTTGTTCAGTTGCTTGGCATTTTCTTGTGTGATTGGACCTAAGCTATTTTACTTTTCTGACGCGGTCTGCGGCTCAAGATAAAGCGTTTATGGGATACTTTCGCGGACACAATAATGGGTTCTCTCATTTTTGGCTCTTAAAGAACCTAGTTCCAGCGCATTCACGTACCAATGCGCGCGATCCTACACAGACGGCTCGCGTGTAAGAAGTTTGGCGACTTTATCTTGCGGTGTCACAAGGAAAGGGCCGCGAAATGTGTCACTAGGAACGGCCCAGGGTCGGCACTGGGCTGTGAACAACGTCCACGGACACCGTAACGACAAAGAAGGCAATCCTCAAGACAATTGCATTACACGCGATGCGATTGGTCGAGATGTCTTGTTCACTGACAACGATTGCGGACTCTTGAACTGGTTCAACTCAACGTTGCTTTTATTGTCATGAAGCTGGATGAAGCCATGTTGTGAAAGAAATGGCCATCGTTGCAAAAGGGTCCTCGGGACATTGCTCCTTTACGGGATAACTATTTTCCCTTTCTCCAGGATATATAAAGTGCGAAGCGTATGCCACTTTTCCCTTCCATTACTCATTGTTGATGATGGCGGTTCATCGTATTGCAGCTCAGGGATTCCAACTCAAAGCAGATGCCTATGGTAAACGCGGAGGTCTGGGAACCGTTACTGGGATAATAGACTAAAAAGGTGAGGTGGGCGGGGCAGCTCAGTTCCGTCCTTCTTATCCGTCTAGTGCTTTGGACAAGATTCGATCGATCGTACGTTCTGGTGCACAAGTACTTGATCTGGCAGCTGGAACGGGTATCATGAGCCAGCTGCTAGCTGCTGCTGGATACAAGGTCACTGCCGTTGAACCCGTGGATCCGATGCGTGAAAAGCTGAAGTCTCTTTATCCTGAAATCCCTGCATTGAAAGGCACTTCGTATGAGATCCCGCTCCCTTCTGCATCGCAAGACGCCGTCGTCGTAGCACAAGCGTTTCACTGGTTCGATAACCTTGAAAGTCTGCGCGAAATCCATCGGGTTCTCAAGCCAGATGGCCATTTGTTGCTGATCTGGAACATGGAGAGCAAGCGCCGCATGTGGGTGGATAAAATAAGAAGGTAGATAGGAAGAAGGTATATCAGTTTAGGGTTTCATTTAAAGTTATAAATAGCCCCCTGTTTCGTAGCATTTACGAGATATACGATGCAAATGCTCCACAGTACCGCAAGGGCACTTGGCGCAAGGTCTTTGAGACGCAAGAAGCGCAGAGCCTTTATCGATTACCGTTGCAGCACGAGCAGTTCAAGAATGACTACTGGACGAACCGAGACGACGTAATACATCGCATCATGACGAAAAGCTACATTGCAGTTCAGCCTGAAGAAACAAGGCAAAAGGTCACTGAACTGGTGGAAGCGATACTGAAGGATCCAAAAAATGAGTGCATCGTGAATGAGGAGGGAAAGATCTTGTATCCGCATGACACGGATCTGTTTTGGACAACCAAGTGCACATAGAATAAAACCTTGATAATTTGATAGACGTTTCAGTGTCTCATGGCGTGGGCATTAACGGATTATTATCACTTGATTTTTGCCTACTGTCAGAAACCTTGTAATCGTATCCCTTCTGAGAGAACCAGTTAAGCGATGTAGTATGGAAAAATGATACGGCTCAGAACGAGTGTATTGTATGACTGAAAGCTTTGTGATACATATTTCTAGGGCTATATATTATATCAAACTACGAGTGCAATAGAGCACAATGAAAGAGTACAAAAGAGTTATACACAAGTGGCTGATGCTATTGGCAACATCTTATGTGACTCATTGACCCTCCTGGCTTCCAGAATCTTTTGGGAGCCAGAGCGACTTTTGCGCGGAAATGCAGACCATCGCAGTTTAAGTTAAATGGAACAAACTAAAGACGTCTTCTTTCATGATCTCGCATATCAAACAAACATTCTTTCTTTCATACTTCAGTTTCAATCACAGATGAATAATGAGAAGTTTTCAGGGTGAAGGCTTGCCGTGAACCACCTGACCTTCCATTTTGTTTCCGCCGTAGTAGAAAAAAAAAAGAAAAAATCTTTCACAAAACCAAATGCTGGCTATGCTATTAAACAAACCACGCCTGTCAGCATAGCAAGTCTGATATCGCTGATAATCAAGCGGCCCTGTATCGCTTTCTTTTTGACCTGTCAAGCTTTCGTTGTTCAAAAACAAGGTGATCATGTGATGAGAGCATGTGATGGGTTGCATGGCACTGGGGATAGAGAGGAAATAAAAAGTGAAACCGATTGAAACTCTTCTTCTTTGAATCGAGTGGTTTCTTTTCCAGTGCGTGCCTAAAGTCATATCGATACCGTTGTCGCGAGAAACCAACGTCTAGATTTACCTTCACTTTTCTGTATCAATTCACCATCCCTTGATTATGCATCTATAGTTCACAAAACGCGAAAAAAAAAAAAATGAACACTGGAGATAAGGTTTCGAAAGAGGGTCATAGAACGAGTGCAATGCCGACGCCTGACCAGATCACACCTGGGCATCGCCATTGCTCGCCTTCATTGCACGAGTCGCCCAAAAGGCGGTGCGTTGAGCAACCTGATCTGCACCACGCGCGTCCACCATTGTCTATGCCTGCTCGACTCCATTCTCTGTCCATTAATGTTTGTATGCTCCCCTTCATGTAGACGATGACTGACTGACTGTGGAACCTGCGTAGGAAAGCCGTCCTTGGACACCTCCGCAAGTTCAGTATCCACCTCAGCCTGTAGCTGGCCGCAGCAGCAGCAGTATACATGCGTCTGCGATCGGCCGCTCGCATTCCACCACGTCGTTGCGATCGTTACCAGTCATTCTGCAGCAATATCCAGCCAACTTGCAGCCGCATCAAATGTACGCGCCAGTCCGAGACACACAACGACGACCAGCAGCAGCAGCAACAACAACAGCAGACCTGATTGATTTGACGGGCGAGGACAATCCAGCATCCAAGAACAGCGACGACGACTTGATGATTGATGAAGAAATGACCAATAAAGACGTCTGTATTGGCATGATACAGACGGACATTGTCACCCTCAAAGTGCTGAACCTGGCAAAGGGCGAGCAGTACGAACCTGTCCATTTAGAATCGGAAGGAAAGAGAGATCAACAAAATTATTGTGAGTTGCACCCATTTAAAGAAAAACCTTAATCCAATATTGACTTGTGCATTTTTTGTGAGTTAGCATTCACCGTTACATCCCGCGGTCTTCCTCGTAAATTTGTGAGTGGTTCAGAAGGAATTCTTGGCAAATCTTGTCTGACTTGTTGCATCATTTTTTAGTATGGCTGGGTACCTTTTGAAGAAACCAAGGTACTGGGTCCACTAACAGACCACGGGTTGATTTGGTGGGACGCGATTATTCCTCGAGCTAAAGTCAACCCAACGCGTACGCCGCTCTACATCATCCTCTACTGCCGATCAATGAACGTGGACACGGTCATCAAGTTCTTTGAGCGGCACAATGCAGCACTCAAAGATCCGCCGTTTTTCAATCCAGCCTGTCGCTACCAAAACCCGCACGGGCGTAGCATCAAATCAGCGTCGTCTGCGGGTCCTCTGGCGGCGTTCTCGAGTCGACCGGGCAGTCAGTCGGAGCAGACCAAACGCGATATCGCCCAGCTGCTGGACAGTATACCCAGTGATACCACGTCCCTTTCTAGAAAGAGGAGAAAGAAACGAAAGACAGTCTATGTGATTGAACCCGATGATTCGCAAATGCAAGTGGAGGAAGAAGAAGATAATAATGAAGGGGTGCCCGTGGATGGTCTGCGGATCACCTTGATGCCGCATCAAGAGCGAGGCGTAGAGTGGATGATCGATAGAGAAGAAAATGCTAGCAGTTCGGGCGGAATTTTAGCCGATGTAAGTTCTGATTGTACTCTCTCTATGGGACCAATCTCATTGTACTGTCATGTAGGATGTAAGTCCGATCGATAAAGATTATAATAACAGGGCAGCGGTTAAAGAAAAAGAGGGGTTAGATGGGTCTTGGAAAAACAATACAGACGATCGGATTGATAACTGCAACTCAATCACCAGCAGCGTCCAAAGAGCGTCGAGTTACATTGATTGTTACTCCGTTGGCATTGATACAGCAATGGGCAATGGAGATCCAAACGAAGACGGTGGAGAATAGATTATCCGTACTGGTCCATCATGGACCCACTAGAACAAGAGGTGACGAGAAGACATAAACAAGGAGGCTTGCAAATGATGACTCACCCCGCGATAGATCCAAAGGTGTTTGCAAATTATGATGTGGTGATCACTACGTATCAGGTCGTTGCCTCGGACATGCCTAATACAGATAAAAAGAACAAAGGGCGGACAACAAAGACATCGAACCTAGACAATGACATGTTTGAAGAGAGCGCACCGAGCAGCACCGTTACGTCACCCGGCAAGGCAGACGACAGCGAGGATGAAATCGCCAAGTCAGAAACAGGCCGGGGCCCTTTATTGCAGTTCAAATGGTATCGGGTCGTGCTAGGTAAGCCATTCATAACTGGTCTTGTTCGATAAACCTTGACTTATTTTGAATAAAAAAGACGAAGCGCAACAGATAAAGAATCGGGCCACACGCTCGGCCTTGTCATGCACAAGTCTTATTGCCGAGAAGAGGTGGTGTCTGACGGGAACGCCTATACAGAACCATGTGGACGAGCTGTACAGCTTACTGCGGTTCCTGCGGATCCAGCCTTTGTGCGACTATCAGACTTTCCGCAAGACGATCTCGATACCTATACAGCTTGGCCAAGGAGAACTTGCACTGGAACGGCTCAAGGTCGTGTTGATGGCAGTCATGCTACGGCGTACAAAGCAGCAGATATTGCATCACACCGCCAAAGAAGGAGAGGAGGAGGAGGAGGAGCGAAGATCTGCGTCCGATCATGCTAGCTTGCGCTTACCGGCACGCGAAAAGCAGGATATCTTGCTTACGTTCAGCCGTGAAGAGCGCGTGTTGTATGACATGTTGAACACCAAGACAAGGGACACGGTGGAACGGATTTTCCGAGCTGGCAAGGGCGAGCGCAATTATCTGAATATGCTCTGCATGTTGTTGCGGCTTCGACAAGCGTGCGACCACCCTCAGCTTGTGCTAAAGTCGGTGAATGCGGATCCGGATGCACTTGAGCTGGCGACGAGCGGGCTGGCGAATAACAATAAGCGCGAATCAAGCGAGGCTGCAGCGCAGCGATTCTTGATGGCGAAAATGGCGGCTGATTTGGGGTGGCAAGGCGTTGAGCAAGACGTTGATGCCAACAGGGCTGGAAAAGAATGCGAGCTATGTGGAAGGTTCGATCAGAAAGGAGAGGGCGGTTGTTCCATACAATGAACTCAGGCCATTCTGTTTTGTAGGTCACTCAGTGTATCCTACAGTAATAATGATGTACCCTTTTGCGCGACTTGCAAGGAACAGATTGATCGGTGCACTGAAACGATATCGGCTATGCAAAGGGACGCAGACCAATGCATGATGAGCACCAAAGTCGCAAAGATGATTGAGATCTTGAACGAGACCCGTAGAGACTATCCACGCGAAAAGACCATCGTGTTTTCTCAGTTCACTTCAATGCTGGACCTGCTGGAAACGCCTTTGCGGAAACACGGGTTCAAGTATTGCCGATGTAAGTTGCTGTAGAGAGTTGGAGAGGGGGACAAGCAATAGCTGACGTTTCTTTTGCTATCAGACGATGGGTCCATGTCCAGCCAAGCCAGAGAAAAGAGTCTCCGGTCGCTTCGGAATGATCCTGATTGCTTGGTGATGCTGATATCTCTGAAATGTGGATCGCTCGGGTAAGAACAAGTTATCTGTTCGCTTATTCTGTTTCCGGTTTATTAAAGGTGCTTTTCTTGCAGCTTAAACCTTACGGCTGCTAATCGCGTGATCCTCATGGATATATGGTGGAATCCTGCAGTGGAAGGTAAATAAAGAGGGGACTGATAGAGTAATGCAAGTTGCTGACATCACAAAAAAGAACAAGCTATTGACCGCGTGCATCGGATTGGTCAGCGACTTCCTGTGCGTGTCGTGCGTCTCATGATTGACCAGACGATTGAGCAGAAAATCATTCAGCTCCAGGAAAAGAAGGTTTGGAAGGACTGTGTTCGTTGGGTGGGTGGGCCCATGTATTAAACAGTTTGAAATAGGCTCAGATGGTGCAGGGAGCGCTCGGAGACGGCATGGTAAAGAATACCAAGCTTTCGATGAAAGAGATCCGGACACTGTTTGACCTTTAGGTTTCTTTGTTACAGCGTTCATTTCTTTCCTTTTGTCACTTGCACTTTCATTTTTCTCATCTATGCAGAGATATCTTTCATTTATATATGTAACATACATACCTGATCATCCTCGCTTGTATGGCTAGAAACAAAAAAGTACTCTCATATATGAACATGCATGCTCGCAGTTATGTTTACACTTATTGACAACAACTCCTTTATACAATCGGATAAGCTGATCCCGATAAGGAACCTTTCTGCGTTTTTGGAAAAGATCAATCGAAGGGTGTGTGGCTGCTGTGCAACATATGACGGGAATGGGATCTACCGATGTGAAAGGGTCAACACACTGAGCACAATGAGGATATCCTGTAGAGAATGTCGCGCATTTTCCCCTCCTTGCACGTGGCGTTATCGTATATCACCGCGTACGTGTCTCAGGAACCATGGCTCTCTATCAGAAAAACATGTTTGTTACCGAAATAGTCACTTTGACGTCTTGTTTGTGTTCACTGACAGCGTGGAGTCTAAAAAGAAGTATGTAGATTTCCCGGGTTTCGAATTCGGGGTATTCACGCCACGCTCAACGAAGCCTCAGAAACTTCTGCTACATCAGAAAACAGAACCCTCCTAGCAGAATATCGTGATTATCCTTATCTTGTGTCAGTAGTATAAATAGGCATGATTTTTCAATAAAAAAAGAAGAAACGCGAATCGCTCTCTTGCAAATGACGTCCAAAAGCGAACCTCTGGAGAATAATAAGAGACCACCAGCCATTGTAACACAGCCCGATGAACCACAGCAATCTCCACATCCGTCACCGATACCCTCGTCAACCTTGCCGCCACCTAGCGAAGAACGCGTACAAGTGGATATGCGGGCGGACGATCAGACAACAACACCGCACAATGACCCCAATAACCCTTTCGCCTTTACTCCGCTACAGTTATCAGCGTTAATGGACCCAAAGAACATGGACCTGCTTCATGCCTATTCCGGTCTTGAAGGCATGGCAAGAGGTCTCCAGGCCGATATTCAGAATGGCTTATCACCATCGTCAACCATCCAGTACAAAGTAACACTTGAAGCTGTCATGGCCAAACAACAAGAGCGAAAACCTTTTTCATCGTCGACTGCCAACAACTTTGAATTGCGCTCAACTGTCTTTGGAACCAACACGTTGCCGCCAATCAAAAGCAAGAACATTCTTGAGCTCATGCTGCTTGCGTTCCGCGACAAGACCTTGGTATTTATAGACACTGTGTCAATAAATAAGAGAGATATCTCAAACTTTTTCGCTACTAGATGTTGCAGGGCATTGCTGCCATCGTGTCGTTGGCGATTGGATTGTATGAAGATATCGCAATACCCGAATACGATGGTCATGGCAACAGGATACCAGGCGTCAAATGGGTTGAAGGCGTTGCGATCATTGTGGCTATTGTGATTGTCGTTTTGGTTGGCAGCATCAGTGACTTTCAGAAAGAAAAGCAGTTTCGAAAACTGAATGCCAAAAAGGAAGATCGACTGGTCAAAGTAAAATGATGCCTCTCCGCCATATCAAGAGTGAAGCTGAAGCCTCAATTCTTATATACAGGCTACTCGGGATGGTGTTGTATCCATGATCTCTGTGCACGACGTTCAAGTGGGCGACGTGCTTCATTTGGAACCAGGCGACATCGTGTCTGCGGACGGGATACTTATCCAGGGCCATAATCTAAAGTGTGACGAGTCAGCTGCCACGGGCGAATCTGATGCCGTACGCAAGTTGCCCTGGGACACGTGTTATCGCATGGCCTATGGCATGAAGAAGGACAAGGAAGAAGAAGAGGAAAAGTTCTTGACCATACCAGTCGCCAGCACCACACCGCCGTCCAAACCACCCACACCGCAGGCGCTAAATAACCGGTCTCTTCCAGACCCTTTCATCATTTCAGGGTCCAAGGTTCTGGAAGGCATGGCGACTTATCTCGTTACCGGCGTCGGCGTCAACTCGTACCACGGTCGGACCATGATGGCTCTGCGTACAGAGGATGACATGACTCCACTCCAAAAGAAACTGAATGAGCTAGCAGGCATGATTGCCAAGTTGGGTTTTGCCGCGGCTATCCTGATGCTGATTGCCCTCTTGATCCGTTACTTTGTCGCTTTCCGGAACGGTGTCCCGACCGAGCCCACCCAAATCGCGAGCGACGTGATGAGTATCTTGATTCTGGTCGTTACCGTCATTGTCATGGCCGTACCTGAAGGCTTACCATTAGCCGTAACACTAGGTAAGCAGAATATAAACTATACACGGCCACAGCGAAAATGGCACACTCAAAGGATCCACGCTTTCATTGAAGCTCTGGCTTATGCCACCCAGCGCATGCTAAAGGATAACAACCTGGTGCGTGTCTTGGCCTCTTGTGAAACCATGGGCAATGCCACCACTGTCTGCTCGGACAAGACAGGTACCCTCACAGAAAACAAGATGACTGTGGTGTGCGGTATGCTTGGTACCGACTTCCGATTCACGCGTGACGATCTGCCTGATATCCCGCAAAAGGTTCCAAAGTCTGTCTTGGACCTGCTGAACCAATCCGTTGCCATCAACTCGAGCGCGTTCGAGGGTGCAGACGACAATGGCCAACCTGTGCTGGTCGGGAACAAGACGGAAACGGCTCTCTTGTCGTTTTCTCGTGACATGGGTTCCGAGCACTTTGAGTCCCTTCGACGCCGTTATAGCGTGGCCCAACTCTACCCCTTCAGCTCCGAGCGTAAAGCCATGGCGACGGTGGTGCGTATGGGTGAACAATCGACCTACTATCGCGCGCATATCAAGGGTGCTTCTGAGATCGTCGTTGGCCTGTGTTCCGAGGTAGTCACGATGGGCGGCTGCGAGACGCGCAAAATGACGTACGAGGACCGTCGGTATGTGGAGAGTGTCATTGAAGAATACGCATCGCGCAGTTTGCGAACGATTGCTATTGCCTATCGTGACTTGGAGCGATGGCCTCTGCTTAACCAAGCTGGTGGTGATGATGTGCCGTATGAAACACTGGTACAGGACAAGAACCTGAAGCTTGTAGCAATTGTGGGCATCGAAGATCCTCTTCGAGCTGGGGTCAAGGACGCGGTCCGGGCATGCCAACAAGCCGGTGTGTTCGTACGCATGGTGACGGGCGACAATGTGATGACGGCCAAAAGTATTGCGAAGCAATGCGGTATCTATACGCCAGGAGGGGTTGTGATGGAGGGTCCTGTGTTCCGGCGCCTACCGCCGTCCGAGATGGACGCGTTGATTCCTCGACTGCAAGTTTTGGCCCGTTCGAGTCCAGAGGACAAGCGGATCTTGGTGGAACGGCTCAACCAGTTGGGCGAGACGGTGGCGGTGACAGGTGACGGCACCAACGATGGACCTGCGCTCAAGCTGGCGGACGTCGGGTTCTCGATGGGGATGGCCGGCACCGAAGTGGCCAAGGAAGCGTCGAGCATCATTCTCATGGACGACAATTTCGCAAGCATCGTCAAGGCCATCCTGTGGGGACGGTGCGTCAATGATTCGGTCCGCAAGTTTCTCGAGTTCCAGTTGACGGTGAACGTCACTGCGGTTGTGCTCACGTTCATCTCGGGCGTCGCGAGCTCGAAGCAGAAATCGGTGCTGACCGCTGTCCAGCTGCTCTGGGTCAACCTCATCATGGATACCTTTGCGGCACTCGCACTGGCAACGGATCCGCCCACGGAAGAGCTCCTTGAACGCGCGCCAGAACCGAAATCAACGCCTCTCATCACTCTCAAGATGTGGAAAATGATAATTGGCCAATCCATGTTCCAGATCATTGTCACCTTTGTTCTTCTCTATGGCAAGGTCCTCGACTATGACCCCGGAGACACCGTTCTGCAAACCATCGTCTTTAATACCTTTGTCTTTTGCCAGATCTTTAATGAAATCAAGTAGGTCGAATTTTGTTATGATTATTCTGGCCGGACGAACTAATTTCTTTCATTTAGCTGCCGCAGGATTGACAGCAAGCTCAACGTCTTTCATAACGTGCTTTCAAACAAGTTTTTCATCTTTGTCTTTTTCCTGTGTGTTCTCCTGCAGGCCATCATCGTCAACTTTGGCGGCATAGCATTTCAAGTCACTCGCATCGATGGGCCCTCATGGGCCATTGCCGTCGTTGTCGGTCTGTTTGCTCTGCCTGTAGGCGCCGTGGTCCGCCTGATTCCAGATCACTGGTTCAGTTTCTTGTTCCGCAACCCTGACACGCGTCGACGTTACCATGGTGATAAACATCAGGGTCCCTTGGTACCTTCCGTTTACATTTCAAGTAGCGATATCGAGTCTCCATGTCCTCACCAAACAAATCAATGCTTAAAACGACCCACCGTGTAAAATACGAAAGATGCATTCTTCTCTTACTATCACTGTAAACCTATTAATGTACCAATTTGCGTGTTCTTTCTTATCATTGTTTTATACAAAGATCAGCCTTAGCAATCCACGGATCTCCATGCATGTCAGGCTTTTCAAAGAATGCCCTTGTTTGGCCGTAAAGCAGACCCGATCTGTAACGCTGAGCTATCCAGGTTGGAAAAGTCTCGAAATACTGCACCCGGTGTTTTCACATGGAACTGAGCCAATTGTATGATAGCGGTCGGTTATCTGGTAGTTTTCAAAAATGGTAAACTGTCGTGTGCCCGCCATTGTTGGATAAACCGTCTCCGACTTGAGTCAAAAATAAAGAAGCATCGCGATATCGAACTCCTTTGACTCAAAACCTTCCGTCTTAAGGGACCTAACACAGTGACAAGGGAAAGCCTGTTATTGCGGAACACACACACCTCTTTTTTTTGAAAGAAAGCGTTAGTCCGGATCGTAGATTCTGTTTTGGCTCTGATTTGGTAAACATGATGCAGCGTGCGGACATGGCGCCGAAAATCAAAGGCTTTCTGATCTGCTGAGACCTAAAACGCAAGAGGTAGCGTCTGTGATTGGACGGATCTCTCGGGCCGTGTCCATCGGCGAATCTAATGCCCATTTGCCTTTACTTTTCCCGCGAAGCAGGCAAAATGAGTCTGTCCACTTTATATAAATACTGCGGTTGATCAGGGCGTAACACACGCCTTATCTTTCTTTAAACTTCTTCTTGCACTTTGCCACGGCGAATCATGACCGGGTCCATTAGGTCCACACGGTCTTCTTCACAGACCGTGCAGGAACTTGCCGAGAAACAAAGCGTTTATGATGCCCCGTTATCAACCATCAGCTCAGACGACGAAAAGCATCCCATCGAAGAAGTGCCACCCGCCAACGACGAATCTAGGAAAAAAGAAGAGAACAAAAAGAAAAAGAAAGAGAAGCAGCCTTCAGTGCCTATTTACAAGCTATTCCGCTTCGCATCCAAGCTTGATCTTCTGATGATCCTGATTTCCATGATTTTCTCCGCAGGCACGGGCGCTCTCCAGCCTGCCGTGATCCTGATCTTTGGCAATTTCCTGAGCAATATCCAGACCGCCATGATGGACAATCCAAAGGGACCGCTCTTGCCGTACGTCTATGATCTGATCCTTACCTTTGTCTACATGGGTACAGCCTCCTTGGTCGCCGCGTATATCGCCCAGTGCTTCTGGATTATGACTGGCGAGAATCAAACCCGTCGCATCCGCCAGCGCTATGTGCACGCTATCCTCCGACAGGATCTCAGCTGGTTCGACAAGGCTGAAGAAGGTTCGCTCACCACACGTCTCGCGACTGACACTCAGTTGATCCAGGACGGCATCTCGGAAAAGTTTGGCGTCTTCCTCCAATGTCTGGCGGCGTTTATCACTGGTTTCGTCATCGCCTTTGTCAAGGGCTGGCGTCTCGCTGTGGTTATTCTCGCGACCGTGCCCATCTTGGCTGGCGTCGGTGGCATCATGGGCTATTCGATCACCAAGTTCACGCTCAAGACGCAGGATGCCTATGCTGAAGCTGGTGCCGTGGCCGAACAAGTCTTTGCTGGCATTCGTACCGTGTACTCGTTTTCGCTGCAAGCACGCTTCTCCAAGATCTACAAGTCCAAGCTCGTCAAGGCTCGCAAGGCTGGTGTCAAACGTGGCGTGATCCTCGGCCTCGGTTTCGGCAGCTTCATGTTTGTCTTGTTCTGCACCTACGGTCTTTCTTTCTGGTACGGCGGTCAGCTGGTCTCGCAGCACAAGATGGACGGTCCAACCGTGCTGGTTGTCTTCTTTTCCATGATTATTGGTGCCATGTCCCTGCTGCAGTTGCCTCCGAACCTGTCTGCCGTGTCCACTGCCTGCGGTGCTGCCTACAAGGTGTTCTCGACCATCGACCGTGTTCCTACTATTGACCCTGACTCGGAGGAAGGCGAAAAACCAGACAAGGTCGTGGGCGAGATCGAGTTCCGCAACGTCAAGTTCAAGTACCCAACGCGTCCAGATATCACAATTCTCAAGAACCTCAACCTCAAGATCAAGCCTGGCATGACTGTCGCCTTTGTGGGTCCCTCCGGTTCCGGCAAGTCAACCAGCGTGCAGCTTATTCAGCGCTTTTACGATCCTATCGAAGGCCAAGTGCTTCTGGACGGCAAGGACCTCAAGGACATCAACTTGCGCTGGCTTCGCAATCAGATTGGTGTTGTCAGTCAAGAACCGGTCCTCTTCAACATGACAATCCGCCAGAACTTGCTTATGGGTATCGACTATGAAGCTTCCCGTGAGGAGATCATTGAGGCATGCAAGAAGGCCAACTGCCATAACTTCATCTCTCAATTGCCCGATGGCTATGATACCTTGGTCGGTGAACATGGCGGTATGCTTTCTGGTGGTCAAAAGCAGCGTATCGCCATTGCTCGTGCTATTCTGAAGAACCCCAAGATCCTGCTACTGGACGAAGTAAGTAGAAACATCAAACATCCAGTCTTTTTCATCCAGTTGACTCACTATTCACAATTTAGGCTACTTCCGCTTTGGACACGCAATCGGAGCGTCTCGTGCAAAAGGCTCTGGATGCAGCTTCAGCCAACTGCACCACGATCGTGATTGCCCATCGTCTGTCTACCATCCGCAATGCCGATTTAATTGTGGTCATGCAACAAGGCGATTTGGTTGAACAAGGCACTCATGATGAGCTTTTGGCTCTGGGCGGTGTTTATGCCGATCTCGTCAAAAAGCAAGAAATTGCGACCAAGAAGGTTGGCGCCTCTGACGAACAAGAAGAAGAGGTGGATGACGAAGAACTGCTCCGGCAAGAAACGGCTGATCTCTTGAAGGAACAGCAAAAGATTGAGGCGGCTGCTACGGCGGACAAGGAACAGGATGCTACCAAAGATCACTTGGTCCGGATGAGCACGATATCGTCCATTGATGCTTTTGAACTCAAGCTTCGCAAGGAAAAGGAGAACCGCAAGTTGCGCATGAAGCAAAAGGCTCCCATGGGTCGAATCTTCAAGCAGATGCGTCCGGAATGGCCCATGTTGTTCACTGGCTGTGTCGGTGCTGCCATCGCTGGTGCTGTGTTCCCGTGCTTTGCACTCATCTTTGCCAAGGTCATCAACGTCATGGTTCTGAGCGATGCCAGTAGCGTGGCCCCTGGTCCTCTTCAGGGTGCTAACCTGTACGCGTTTCTGTTTGTCATGTTTGGTATCGCTGCCTTCCTTGGTTTCGGCTCCCAGGTGGTTTCCTTTGAGGTTGCTGGCGAGCGGTACACGGAGCGTCTGCGCGGCTACATCTTTGATGCCTACATGAAACAGGAGATCGGCTACTTTGATGAAGACGAGCACAGCATGGGTGCCTTGACCTCCAAGCTTGCGATTGACTCCAAGAACGTTAACGAAATGGTGACCAAGGTGTGGGGCGATGTTACTCAGGTCGTCGTTACTGGTATTACAGGTCTCGTCATCGCCTTTGTCCACAGCTGGGCTTTGACTCTGATCGTCCTTTGTCTGGGCCCCTTCATTGCTGGCGCCACCTTTTATGAATCCAAGATCCACCGTGGGTTTGAAGACGAAACCGCCAAGGCTAATGAACAGAGTGGCGAAGTTGCTGGAGAAGCCATCAAGGAGATCCGGACCGTTGCTGCCCTGAACAAGCAAGGCCACTTTGAAATCAAGTTCGACCGTGCTTTGGAACACCCTCACCGGCTGGCTATCCGCAAGGCCTTCTTGTCTTCGATCGGTTACGCTCTTCATCAGGGCATCATGATGTACATGAATGCTGTTGCTTTTTACGCTGGCGTGCGCTTCATTGACAACGGCATGATCGATTTCCAGAAGCTGATGGTCTGTATGATGACTGTGCTTATCACAGCCCAAGGTGTCGGTCGTGCAAGTGTCTTTACCTCCACTTATGCCAAGGCCAAGAATTCTGCGATTGCCACCTTTGAAGTACTGGACCGCAAGCCCCATATTGATCCTGATCTGGAAGGCATCGAACCCGAGAGAGTCAATGGCGACATTTCGTTTGAGAACATTACTTTCCGGTATCCTGCTCGTCCTGATGTTCCTATCTTTAACGGTGAATTTAATCTGGAAGGCAAGGCTGGACAGACCATTGCTCTTGTGGGTCCATCCGGGTGCGGCAAGTCAACAACCATTGGTATGCTCCAGCGGTGGTATGATCCTATCGAAGGCACCGTCCGTCTGGATGAGCACAATGTCAAGAACTTTACCCTGAGCAATTTGCGTAGCCACATGGCTTTGGTCGGTCAGGAACCCGTCTTGTTTGACATGACCATCGGCGAAAACATCCGCTTTGGTGTTGATGAAGACAAGAACATAACGCAAGAACAAGTGGAGGAAGCTTGCCGGGCCGCCAATATTCACAAGTTTATCAGCAGTCTCCCTGATGGCTACAACACTCGCGTCGGTGACAAGGGATCGCAGCTGTCTGGTGGTCAGAAGCAACGCATTGCCATCGCTCGTGCTCTTATTCGCAAGCCCAAGGTGCTCCTGCTGGATGAAGCCACTTCTGCTCTAGACAGCGAATCTGAAAAGCTGGTGCAGCAAGCCATTGATAACATCATCAGCGAAGGCGGTCGTACTACGATCACCATTGCTCACCGATTATCCACTATTCAGGTACGAAACTAACGAGAATTTGATTTTCATACTTTCGCTAACCGTTTCGATTTTTTTATAGGATGCTGATCTTATTTGCGTTGTCAAGAATGGCCGCGTCGTGGAACAAGGCACTCACTGGGAGCTGCTCAAATTAAACGCAGAATATGCCAATCTTGTCAAGCAGCAATCCCTCAATGCCCACTAGAAGGTTATTGATGCTATTATACACTACATATACATTCTACTTTATTTCTTTTTTTCATACTTTATATTACCAACTACAGCATTTACATGCATTACTTTTTTCAAGCTGTACACTATTCAATCTGAGATAATACCAGCCACGAAGGCATTTGGCAAAACAACCATTATGTGTGCCATGAAAATTATTTAATGGGCGACTTTAGGCATGCTTTTGTGATGGTGATCGGGATCAGCACTGTAATCGACTTCTTGGCTTTTTGCGAGCTTTAGATATGCTAAGCTCTGGTTACCTTGTTGTTTGGGATGCGGATCTTATTTGCGTCATTAAAGATGGTCCTATTGTGGAGCAAGGTATGCATTGGAAGTTACTCAAGCTGAGCGATGTCTATGCAGAGCTCGTTCGACAGTAATCGTTGAGGTTACTAAAACCGAGGATAATATGACCAGCAATGCTTGTCATCTGCCGTTTTGTTTTCTAAACAGCTGCTGGATTTGATTCGTTTCACAGCGCAAAAACGTATGCTCTACCGTCAAAAAGCTCAGCACACAGCGCTGGTGACTCAAGGGGACGTCGGGCTCTAGACGCAAGGAGAAGAACGACTAACGTATTCACAGAGAAACGCGAGGATAAAACACGGTTGATGAGCAAGCGATGCGAGTGGACGTGGAAACAAAGAAGTTGCCAGGAAACAGGATGGAGGTATAACAACAGAGAGCATTGAAAGCAGCATGCAACCGGCGGAAATTGTTAGGAAAGATGTCGCCCATTCCTCTCGAGTCGCATCTCTCTGTCAACCGATATATTGTCAGATTCACAACGTCGGCAGAAGTTTCTCCTGAGGTTACGGATCGTAGCGACAAGCTCAGGGCTGCTCTTCATCACAAAGATCTCGTGTTCCGGGTTGCATAATGACCATAGACGGACGAGGTCTCTTATGTCATCTTGAAAAAGCCTACCACCACTTCTCACAATGCGTCTGGCTGAATCGTCATCGCGACTCAAGAGTCTCAAATCAAAAATGACCAGTGTCTCAAGAACGGCACTAGGCAGTCTCAACTTCTGCGCCAAATCCCAGTATGACCTGGTTAATACATCCGTCCCTGACTTTTCAGGATGCATGCAAAAGCATACATACAAGCTTCAGAGAGGGGGAAAAGCCTACTTTCGATGCTGGCACAAACGAATTAGGTGGCACTCCTTTTATCAAAGTTTCCCCTATTTTGTGTCTCGCCGAAAAAGGAATTCGGGCTATGTACCTGAGCAAAGTAGAGATGGATTTGTGCTTGTCTTACATGGCGCAGACGAAACGGTTGGCAACAGGCGGGGGAAGGGGACATGCATGTGGGCTCCTCTTGGAAGCCCTTAAAGGAAAACACGCAGTTATGTCATTTCTCATCACCTCTCTCTTTTCTTCACTTTTACCTTTTCTGTAAATACTACGTTATGGGATCACGGCGTGGAAAAGCAGTATCCATATTCCAGCTGTTTCGGTATTCGTCTCGCGGCGACAAGATCATGATCGCGATTGCTTTCACGTGCTCTTTTCTGTTTGGAGCACTGCAACCACTTTCGCTTGTCGTACTAGGCTTCTTCGTGAACGATCTCCAGGAGGCAGTATTGGTCCGTAACGAGAAACCAGCCGATGCCGTGCATCCGATTCTGATGGTATTTGTGTACCTGGGCACCGTGATTCTGGTGCTGGCGTATGCTGCCAACTGTCTTTGGGCGCTCACGGGAGAGCGCCAAGCACATCGTGTACGCCAGCTCTACGTGCATGCTGTCCTGCGTCAGGACATGAGCTGGTTTGACGAACAGCAACAAGGAGGCTCGCTCACGAGCCGATTGGCTACCGATATCCAGATGATCCAGGACGGTATTTCGGAACGCTTCGGCTCAGTGGTTCGTGCTCTGGCTGCGTTCGCGACAGGCTTCGTGGTCGCGTTTGCGGCTGGCTGGCGACTTTCTGTGGTGGTTCTGGCCGTTTTACCAGTACTCTTGCTGGTGGTTGCCGTCATGGGTCGCTTGGTAGGCTCGCAGACAAAGGTGCAGCAGGATCTGTATGCCGAGGCCGGCCGTGTGGCCGAACAAGTGTTTTCAGGTATACGCACAGTCTAC
Source organism: Thermomucor indicae-seudaticae (assembly GCA_000787465.1). Lineage (NCBI taxonomy): Eukaryota > Fungi > Mucoromycota > Mucoromycetes > Mucorales > Lichtheimiaceae > Thermomucor > Thermomucor indicae-seudaticae. The sequence continues at coordinate 120,827 of JSYX01000006.1, forward strand.
GCGTTCTCGATGGAGAAACGGTTTGCGGATAGATATAGGACCAAGCTGCGACCCGTGCGCGCGGCTGGGATCAAGCGCGGCTTCATCTTTGCGACAGGCGTGGGCATCATGGTGTTCCTCTTGTTTGGCATCTTCAGCTTGTCCTTTTGGTACGGCGGCAAGCTGGTGGCGAGCGGTGACCTGGAAGCGGCACGCATGATGGCCGCGTTTGGAGCCCTGGTGCTCGGATCCATGTCCCTCTTGCAGCTGCCTGCCAACGCATCGTTTGTCTTTTCAGCATGTGGTGCGGCGCACAAGATTTACAGTATCATTGACCTGGTCCCAGCCATTGACGCAGATTCAGATAAAGGGCACATACCGCCCAAAGTCTGCGGCGACATTGAGTTCAGAAACGTCCAGTTTAGCTACCCTGCACGACCTGATGTACCTGTTCTCAAAAACCTAAGTCTCAATATCAAAGCCGGCATGACTGTAGCCTTTGTGGGTCCTTCCGGGTCTGGTAAATCGACTACCATTCAGCTGCTCCAACGCTTCTACGATCCGCTTGCTGGCCAAGTGTTACTGGACGGCAGAGATATCAAGGACTTGAACCTTCGATGGTTGCGTAACCAAATTGGCGTTGTCAGCCAGGAACCCGTTCTCTTCAACATGACCGTCCGCCAGAACATACTTTTGGGAACGACGGAACAGCTCTCTCAAGAGGAAATCATCAGCGCGTGTCAAAACGCAAATTGCCACAGTTTCATCACGAAGCTGCCGCAAGGATACGATACGTTGGTGGGTGAACACGGTGGCATGCTGTCGGGTGGCCAGAAACAGCGCATTGCCATTGCGCGTGCAATTCTAAAGAACCCGTCCATTCTGCTACTTGACGAGGCAAGCGGTTTTCCTACCTGCCAGCGTGAGAAAAGGACTCACGCAGAAAGGATCTTTTGCTACTAGGCAACATCTGCACTGGATACAGAATCCGAACGCGTCGTGCAACGCGCTCTAGATGCAGCTTCTGCGGATCGTACAACGATTGTGATAGCTCATCGCCTGTCCACAGTACGAAACGCGGACCGGATCGTGGTGCTGGAGCACGGCAGCGTTATAGAACAGGGCACTCATAAGGAACTGGTTGACCTGGATGGGGTGTACGCCCAACTCATCAAAAAGCAGGAGATCGCTATAGATATTAATAACAACAATGAGACCACGAGCAAAAAGCGAGACGAAGTTGAGAGTTTGAGCGTCAAGGACAAGGAAGCAGACGCGCAGACGGATATGGGCTCGATGGTGTCGTCTGTTCATGTCCCAGCAGCAGCACCAGCAGCACCTGACCTCACGCAAAAAGCACCCATTAAACAGGTGCTCTCGGACATGCGCCCTGAATGGCCCTTATTGGCCTTTGGGTGTTTTGGGGCCGCAATCGCAGGTGCTGTGTTTCCGGTATTCGCGTTTACCAATGCCAAATGCATGGGGATCCTGATGGGCCCAAAAGATCAAATTACAGCCGGTCCTTTGCAAGGCACCAACCTTTACGGATTGCTATTTCTCTTCTGCGCTGGTTTTGAGGCATTTGGCTTTTCTTCATTCATTATAGCCTTTGAAACAGCGGGCGAGCGCTTTACTGAGCGACTACGATCCCGGTTGCTTGCGGCGTACTTGAAGCAAGACATAAGCTTCTATGACGACGACGCGCACAGGGTAGGCTCCTTGACGGCCAAACTTGCCTCTGACTCGAGAAACGTGAACCAAATGATTACACGGGTATGGGGAGAGATTGCGCGTATTAACGGTGCAGTCGTAACAGGTATGTTGTGCTATGCGCTCATCAAATCTCGGCTAGTTTAATAAAAATAAAAGCCATTTATCATTAGGCTTAGTGATTGCCTTCCGTCATGACTGGGCCATGACACTCGTGGTCCTAGCGTTTTCACCTGTGATCATGATTGCCACGTTTTTTGAGACGCGTGTCCAGCGCAGGGATGTAGTAGGAGAGGACAGCAGTAAGACCGCTAGGGCCCAGGCTCTGAGCAATGCAATTGCAAGCGAAGCGATCCGCAACATACGCACCGTGGCTGCGCTCGGTAAAGAAGCCTACTTTGAAGCCGAGTACAAGAAAGCGCTCGAACATCCGCATCGTGTCACGAAGCGCAACGCCTATCTGTCATCGATCCCTTATGCACTCATCCAGGGTTGCCTTTTGTACGTAGCTGCGGCCACACTTCACGTTGGCATGGTCTTTGTGCAAGACAATCGTATCGCACTTCAAGACATGTTTGTCTGCATGTTCAGCGTCATCCTCTCGATTCAGGAAGTTGGGCGATGCACGACCAGCATCCCGCTCTTTGTCAAAGCCAAAGCGTCAGCTATCTCGGTATATAGTGTTATGCAGCGCAAACCAGACATTGATCCGGATCTGGAAGGTATTGAACCCGAAAAAATCCATGGCGACATCTCGTTCGAGGGCATTGCATTCCGTTATCCTTCTCGGCCTGACGTTCCTGTCTTTGATGGCGAATTCAATCTGGAAGCCAAGGCTGGCCAGACCATTGCTCTTGTGGGTCCATCCGGGTGCGGCAAATCCACCGCCATTGGCATGCTGCAACGCTGGTATGACCCTATGGAAGGCACTGTCCGTATGGATGGTCGCAATATCAAGAACTTTACCCTGAGCAATCTGCGCAGCCACATGGCTTTGGTCGGTCAGGAACCCGTCTTGTTTGACATGACAATTGGCGAAAACATCCGCTTTAGTGTTGATGAAGACAAGAACATAACGCAAGAACAAGTGGAGGAAGCTTGCCGGGCCGCCAATATTCACAAGTTTATCAGCAGTCTCCCTGATGGCTACAACACTCGCGTCGGTGACAAGGGATCGCAGCTGTCTGGTGGTCAGAAGCAACGTATTGCCATTGCTCGTGCTCTTATTCGCAAGCCCAAGGTGCTCCTGCTGGATGAAGCCACTTCTGCTCTGGATAGTGAATCTGAGAAACTTGTACAAGAAGCCATTGATAACATTATCAGCGAAGGCGGTCGTACTACGGTCACCATTGCTCACCGCTTATCCACTATCCAGGTACACTACTGGGGAAAAAGAAGCCATTTCAATCGCTCATACTAAATTTCTCTCTCTCTCTCTTTTTTTGCTTAGAATGCTGATCTGATTTGTGTGATAAAGCATGGTCGGATAGTCGAGCAAGGTGTTCACCAAGATCTGCTGCGAGCAAAAGGTGTTTATAGCTCGCTTGTCAGGCAACAGACGCTAGATGCCAATTAGATAATTGCAACACAAGAGTTTCCAATACATATTCATGTTTAATCGCAAATTTCCCCTGCCTAAATCAAGACACACGACAGTAAATAATCATGCCTTTTGCATAAAAGCGTCTCGAAAAGCGCGATGATATATCTACTGTATCATTGCGCGTATGTATGCCTGCTAGCCGAGTTTACGGCTAAACTCTCGATGAAACAAACGTCGTGCCAAAATGAGATGCTGTTGTGTGACATGACCAGCAGCGGCGCCAAGCGTTTAATTGGACAAGAACTATAAAAGGTGTCATTGTCCGAAGCGGAGCGACAGTTTTGCTCTTCTTTTGTTTCGATAGTATCTACAATGTATGGTGAAGCTGCTTCATATACTGGTGAGTGATTTATACGATGGGAGTGATAAGAAGCGAAGGATCACCAAAAAATGTGATTATAGGTGCCATTCATCATCCTGATGTGGAAGAGGCTTCTCATATCGCCTCGCGACACGGCGGCTCTGAAGGCAAGTTCAAGGTGAAGGAAAAGGGAGGATACGTGGTCTAAAGTTAGTTTCACAGAGGATAAGGGCCTCTTTTCATCCGTCTTGTCAAACGTTCTTGGAAGTCACGAAGCCGTGGAAGCTGATCACGACGAAATAGACTACGTTGGCAAGGCACACGACAGGGTTTACAATCAGCAAGAGCCACAGGAACATTCGTCGCGTGATCTGGGGTCGGCGGCCGCTCTGCAAGCCTTCAAGATGTTCTCTGGTGGTAGTGGTGGCAGTAGCGGATCATCCAACGAGCTGGTTGGCATGGCAATGGGTGAAGCCCTCAAACTGTTCAAAAATCAGTCGTCTTCCGGTAACGGCGGCAACCTTGATCAATCAGAAGTGCTTCAACAAGCAGCCATGATGGCCATGAAACTTTTCTTGACACAGAAGCAAGGAGGTGAAAGCAGTGGCGGTGGTGCCGTCGGTGCCCTGATGGGCCTCTTGAACTCGGGTGGTGGCAGCAGTAGCAGCAGCAACACTGGCGCCATGGCTGCCAGCTTACTTGGAAAGTTCCTGTAATTACTTTGACGGAAATATTGGAAGAACTTTTACACCTGTTTGAAAGCTATTTGCTTCAGTTGGAAAGACCAGGTTTTGCTTTGGTCGAAGATGCAGTTTGCTCTGGACGCAATTCCTTTTGACGCTAAAAGTCACTTCTGGTTTTTGAATTGAATGACGCTGTAAGAGTGAAAGTCAGGTGAGAGTAAAGATAGAGAATTTTATTGGGCGTATGAACGCCGCTCAGTCTACAGTAGCTCATATGAGGAAGTTATGTGCACGGTGCAGACGGGCAGACGGATAAAAAAGCAGATTTGGTAAAGCTCCAGCATCCGTTCTAAGCTCCAGATCCGGCCCTCCATACATCTGCTCTCGTGACATGTACCAGTCAGAGCGGTAACATCAAAATCACTTCCTGTTATTTTACTGTTACTTGATGTACGGATATATTCATGCTTTTAGAGTATTGCTTGGATACCAATTTTCATTCGTCCGCACGTCTTGTATCACTGGATACACATGACATACTGCGGCTCTGGTGAATTCGAATCTGGCAATTGAAGGATTCGAACTTCCCTGTACATCTACAACTCTGCACGTCAAACCTCAGTCAACGTTGCTTCCAGTGGTACGATCTTACAACTGTACTCCGTAACATTCTGATATTTTGCTAAAGCATGGATATCAACAAAGTCGATGAAACCCTTATCACAAGCACGTAATTGACCCTCGTAATGTGGATCAACTTGTCTACGGTTAACACTTCCGTTAGTTCCATAATACTCAAATACTGGTAAGGACCAAGGTTTTCCTAAAGTCAAATCCCGCCTTCCGGTACTCGCTGGGCTCAACGAACTTTTCAAGGATTTCGTGTTGCCATGTCAAGAAACGCGACACAACAGACTCCGAAAATGGGGGTAGATAGTTACACAAAACATGAATTTGTGAACTTTTCTACAAAAGCATGATTGCAGAGTCTGTCGCATGTAGGAAAGGTAAACGTAAATAACATGTCATTTACTTGGGGTTTTTGAAAGAAAAGAAGAAACGTAAAGAGAAAAAGTGTGGTAAGGAAAGTGTACCGATAGATTGGGAACCCACGCACAGGCACTTGTGAATCTTAATTTCCGCGTTAAACTTGTTATTAAAGTTAACATCTTGTATGCCACGTTCTTTTCTCCATTGTTAGGATCATAAAGAAATACCAGCCACGCAACACATTCCGCTCGGTTGAATCTTTTAATCCGTGTGTGTTCTCCAAAGATAAACCTGGAACTATCCCTTCTTTTGAAACAAATAACAGCGTTCCAAGGGGTTGGGGGCACGAGAGGGGGAGGCTTTGTCAGACAAACTGTTTATACGTGTCACTCTATGCTCAGCTGCGTCAACGACTTGTAAAGAAGAGAAAAAGACATAACGCTACCGGCATCGATAAAATAATATCACTAGGATACAAATTACAGAAACAAACCAGGCCACATGAATACCAAGGAAGCATAAAGCATTACGCACTTGTTAGACAACTCTCTGCGCTCTTGCAGTCTTTGAACTCCGCGCCCTCTACGCAGAGAGAGAGGCAAAAGCTAAGCATTTCCCCCCCCCCCTTTTCCTTTCCGTCACTTCTTCTTGCACGCTACCCACTTGTCATTTTACCTGTTCTTTTTTGTAATTCCCTTTTGTTAGTGGCATTTCGCAAGACGATTTTTGGCAGACCGACACCGGAATAAAAAGAACGGATCGCGAAACCTTAGATGCACGACCAAAAGAAAGATAAATCAAAGGATTACCTCCTCGGTCTTCATTGGGCAGCGACTACGGGCAACGTTGGTAAATACAAAGTCTTATGCTCTATTTTGGGACGCTAGCTTATGAATGCTTTCAAGGCCTTGTTAAATTTGCGTTGGACCATGGTGCACCCATTGATTCTGTTGTAAATGGGTTCATGCCGCTTCAACTAGCATGTATCAGTGATAATAATATTGCAGTTGTGCAATATTTAATTGATCGAGGGGCAGAAGTGAATGCTCAGAGGTAAGAAGGAGGGAGAGAGGAGGAGAGCTCTGAACAATTGTGGTAACCCTTCTCTGTATATAGATGGTCTAAAAATCACAGCGTCGACAAATCGCAAGCTGTAGCAGGGGCCATCGGGTCTACCGCGTTGCATGTAGCGTGCGCAAATGGATGTGTCAAGATTGTCGATCTATTGCTACGCAACGGAGCTATGGTCAATGTCAAGGACAAATACGGTACCAGTCCACTTGATATTGCGGCAGCTAAGCACCACGTGGAAATAGTGCGGCTTTTGGAATTCTTCGGAGCATTACAACAGCAAAAGCAAAATAATAATCGTCGAAAATGCCGGCAAGAAGAAGAAGCAGATATTGTCCCAAGCAGAAAGTCAATGGACGTATCGTCAATGTCACCAAGCGAAAAGGCGGAACGGTTTAGAAGACCGAGTCTCCCTTCTGTGTTTGAGGGCAAGTCTCAGGTACCGCCCTTGCAAGTGCCCCCACTTTCCACTCTTCCTTCATCATCAGACCCTCGAGCACCTCGACGGAGTCTCAATATCCCCCGTCCAACGCAGGATGAACTGTCCTCAAATGATGTCCGCCGTGGTCAACGACGGCCGTCAAGGAACAACAAGACACCAGAGTTGGTAGCGTCCAAGTCCTCGGATGATTCCGTTTCGGTAGAAACTGTCACGGTGGGAACACCTCCCACATCATCAACAACCCGTACAGTTGACAATCCCTGGCAGGCAGCGGAAGCTAAATCTTCATCCGCAAGTGCCGGTCCATCCACCAGTAAGCAGCCTGACTGGTACGGTTATGGTGTTGTGAACAAATACGATGATGAAAACTATTTGCTGTCTCTCGAGCGTCGAGCGTTTGAGGCCAGTGATGACATTGTCGGCCGCCGCTCAATGGATCGTAGTGGTACCAGCGGTGGTATGCGACGTTCTCAATCTTTAAAGCGCTGCAGTTCAGACGGCGGGCACCTAAGAACCACCGCTCTAATGAATGCTATGGCCGCTAAAGATGCTCATCAACATACGGACGGACAGGATACCGAACCTACTCCGCGACCATCGCTTGCGGTTGATGACGGTCCAGAAGCTGAGGCCCTGCGACATTTCCAAGAGAAAGAGATGAAAAAGGCATGGTGGAGCGCGTTCGGTGGACGGAAATCCATGGATGTCGCCACTTATCATTACGGCCGTGAAGCACCCCGTAAGAGTTTGGATATAAGACCGAGTCTCGACAGTCTGTCACACTTTGCCAAAAAGAGCATGGAAGGCCTTTCGCGAAAGAGCGTGGATTACGAACGCCCAATGATTCCACCAGACCCATACAACACAGAACGAAGACCCAGTCTCCTTTCGAGACTTGTGGGCGCCTGGTCCAGGAAATAATATATACCCTCCCTTTACTCCATGCATCCATTATATCCAACATTTGCACTCGCATACTTTTTCCCACCCCCACCTTTTCTGTAAATATTGGACAGACAGCGTCCCCATTTCCTACAAGTCCTTTAAAATGCTAAATTGGTCATATATTATAACGAGGAAGATGAAACAAGAAACAAACCAAAGAGGGATTATGGTGTCGGTTGGGACTTGTCAAACCAAAGCTTGACTGACTTGTCCTTGTCAATGGACCCTGATGCAATGATATTCATAGTTGGGTGGCAGGCAATGCAAAGCACAACATCTGCCCAGACAAACCTTGCTTAATAGCTCTCCGACCTTTTCAATCATTCATGCGCAACTTACCTGAATGACCTTCAAGTTTCTGAACAATTTCTTTTGTTTGCAGGTTCCATATGTAGATGTTGTGGTCTTCGCTTCCACTTACAATCCACTTGCCACCTGTTACACTATAGCTAGCGAAAATGCAGTATTTGTTGTTTTCATGCCCACGATACGTTTTCAAGCATTTCGCCGTGTGGTAATTCCAAAGCCGCAGCGTGTTATCCAGAGTGGACGCCAGAATATATTTGCCGTTCGGTGAAAATTTGACGAACGACCTAGACACGCTTGTGTGAGTTGAAAAACCATCAAAGCAACCTATCATCCCTCTTACACTGGCGGATTGTCATCGTCCACGAGCGTCTTTAAGCATTGTCCGCTTGCTGTGTCCCATATACGACTAGGAATCTGGCTTTAGCTATTATACTCTCTATTTCAGTGAAGCGGAAAAAACGCTTACATCAACCCATCATGACTGCAAGACACGATCATTGTACCATCTCGGTTAAAGTGAACAGCAGATACCGGGTCTGAATGTGCTGGCAGAGTTTTCATGCATTTGCCCTTTTTGACGTCCCAAATCTTGATACTCTCATCGAATGATCCAGAAACGATGAGGTTCGACTGTGGATTGTAGTTTACACAGAACACATAGTTGGAATGGCCCCGTAGCACCTTGATGGTTTCGCGCTAAATGACGAGAGAATAGGTTAGAGACTCTTTCTTACATACGGCGAACAAGTCGCTTACTGTGGTTAGGCTCCAGATGCGGATGGTCTTATCATCCGACGCCGAGCACAGTTGTAGCGAATCGGATGCCCAGGCCACATCCGAAATGCCCTGTGTATGACCCTCCAGCGTGGCTTCGTATTTGCCATCCAATGCATGCCATATCTTAATCGTCTTGTCGGCGGCTATGGAATTGATCAGGTACTCATACATAGACCCTCTCTTTCTCTTGTTTACTCACAGCAACTGGCCAGCCATTTGCCGTCAGGTGAGAATTTAACGCTGGAAACCGACATGCGATGACCGACGAGCGAGTATTTGAGTTCATATTGTGGTTTCCGTTGTTCAGGTTTTGGCTGAGGTGATGGTTTTAATTGCTTTTCAGGTGGTGGGTTGCTAGTATCTTGATCAGACGGACGTTTGCCTGGAGTCGTCTCTAGAGTGTTGCTGCTGCTACTGCTGCCGCCGTTTGGCACTTGGGTTTCTGCTGTTGCAGGCTTTTGTTCTGAATTCATGACCTTGCCTTGCCACATTAGATTGAAATCCAAAAAGAATAACCAGGAGTTCTAATTTTCGCTAAAGTACCTTGATTAGCTGAGTAAGAGTAAAGTTAATGGGACAAAAACGATGTTCTCCTTTTCCTGCAGCTTCCAAGCGAATTTCCGCTCGTAAAAGCCATCCGTATCTGAGACAAGCAAAAGCAGTCCCCCTGAGACATCGGGCGTTCTGGGCGAGACGTAAAAGCTAAAGATCAATAGTTTGCTTGTGACAAGTACGGAAAATTCGTTCTAGTTGTTTAGTTTGTCAAGTTTGCAATGTCTGCAAATTAATCGCCAAGTTTAATTGCTCTTCCATTCATGGGATGTCGATGTCCCGGTTTCACTCTGGTTTGTATCGTTGCTGCATAAGTCCGGTTCAATGGGGCGAGTATCACTATCATTGCGTAAAACAATCTACAAAAGGGAGTTGCGAACTGGCTGCCCCTTCTAAGAAAGGGGACCCAACCAAAAGGGGACTCATTTTCATATTTAAGCCAAATATCATGATTGAATCAAGGACAAGGGTTTTCTTACCTTTTGGATCATTTGGCTTGTCTGTGCAGGCCAGGCCCCATATCGTCATCACACTTCTGATTACGCAAACCTCTTTTCGTCGCTGCAAGTTTATATTTTTCGATACCGTCTCCCAACGACCCACAACGTCGTCTGTAGTCCAATTATCGTCTGCTTCTGCGATAACCTCTACTCCCATAACAAAGTCAAATCGGCTTTCATCTCCTCGAGGTTGCAGCCGTTCTTCGGAGCGATGGCATTTTCCGGCAAAAGTGGCAACAAAACAATGGTGTTCAGCGTGGAACAATTCAAGAGGGTCGTCCTGCGTGACGTCTGCTTATTGACCGGTATCCAGATGGAAGGTATATGTATCGACTTAGAGAATTGTGCAGTAGACACACGGAGAACTTGCGGACGAGGACAGCGGCCCTGCATGCCAGCAGCGGCATGACGGATTGGGGTTCTTTACCATTGCAATTAAAGCAAAACACGGCATACGCATTCGGACGCGACGCTGAGACCGAACTTGGGGTTCCGCTGTCAGCCTGCGAGGAGCACTGGGCGTCCTGGGGGTTACTCAGGAAAACTTACACCAACAATGTTGGTCACCAGAAGCGCAAGCAAGCAGCAAGGTAGGCCATGCACCTATGAATAGTTTCAACACATTTTTCACTGAGCCTTTTCTTTTTCCTCAAAACAGCGCCCAGATTTCTACGGCGTCCAGCACGCAGGCAGGGTAAGTAATCCTGCGCGATATGCTCTTGCTATTGTACTAATCTATAATTAACTACTAGTCCTGCTGGTTCTTCAGAAAGCTCTTCGATGTCAATGTAAGTTTCCGTGGAAGCTATGGTATCCTCTTTTGCCGTTATTCACCTTAAGATGTGCTTATAGTGACGAACTGGCGACACCGGCGGGAAAAGAACAGGAAGACGAACAGGTGCAACAACACCAACAACGGTTGCGTGGACGGTATGTAAATATCAATCTACGCTGCTTTCAACTTACACTAATGTCATGCCATAGTGGACGAGGCCGACAGCCTATGCGGCCGTCGAAGAGCTCAGGGCTCACTGAGGAGTCTGATCGCATCGGTCGATGCCAGCGCCTCTAGAAGGTAGTCAGCTAGTAACAGTAAACAGTGGCAATAAAGCATGTATTTGATTGGCTGCTATACAAAGGATCCTATAATATATTGACAATCCATTTAATGTCATAAGATTTCACGTTGATTTGCATGAATAGGCCAGGTTGATCACGGAACGTCAGAGGACTTGAAGCAACATAAGGTCCTTGTTGTATGGCATAAGCAAGAATGAATAAAGCGGATAGGCAATATTTTATCTGCTCTGTGTAAAGTAAGGAGCTTCATAAGAGCCAAGCCGAGTCGGGACAGAGGTCACGCACTACACTTAATTCATTTTAGGTCCTCTCCTTTCCTTTACGATTTATACAGGTCACTGACAGCAACCATGGGTGAACCGGATCTGGTATTGGCTAATTACATGCTGGCATCTATCCACAAAGATCTCGGCTTTCTCAAGGAACACCAGTACCTGAGCGCTCAGACTTACAATGAGATTCTCGCACTCCTTCCCACCCAAGTGACTAAACCAACGGTTCAGAACGTCTCGCAAAAACCACCGCTGCCAACACGCAAGTCGGCTACTCCGGGTTCAGAAACAGGAGCGCCGCCGGTTCCTGCTCCTCGCGATGCTGCACCGAAATTGCCTGCTCGTCGGGCAGTTTCATCGACGTCAACCGGCAGCAACCAAGAGCATCACTTGCCAACGCCTGCTCCCCGGAAGCAGCCACAGCCGTCGCCACGTCTGCGACCGACTCCAGCGCCACGTTCGCAAACCACACCTGCGCCCACTATGCAGCCAGTCCAAGTGATGCCTACCGCTATTCCTGAACCTGCAAAGATTGACTTGTCCCCGCCTCCCGCCTACTCCGCCTGCACGAACCAGGCTCCATCACCTGCCAATACCATAGCTACAGTGGAGGCTATCTATGATTACGAGGGCGACGACCCTACGACTGATCTGTCTTTCCGCTGCGGCGATGTTATCCATGTGACCGAATACGGTAAGATTTGCATCATTCATTTGGAACCATGGTTTTGACGACCTATAATCCCTAGTCAATAACGACTGGTGGCGAGGCGAGCTCAACGGACGGTCTGGCATCTTCCCGCAGAACCATGTTAAAAAGTTAGAGTATGTGATTCATGTGATTAATTACAGTTCGGAGAACTGATGCACTTTTTTTTTAGAACACCTGTGAAACGTTCCCCTCCTCCCAAACCAGTGCCTATTAATAGTGCGCCAACGCCGCCTTATAGCTATCCACCTCCACCCACTGCTATCTATCACCCTCCGCCTCCTGCACAGGTTGTTGGTCCCTCACAGACAGTCATTGTGACGCAAGCGCAGCCAACTGAAGGGGCAGAGAATAACGAACATGGTAAAGTTGCTAATATGGCCAAGAAGTTTGGTGGCCATGTTGGTACAGCAGCCCTCTGGGGTTTCGGTGCTACAGGTAAACATTAGTTCTCATGGGACATGGGACGCAGAGAAACTGATTTGAGTGCATATAGTTGGCAGTGAAGCAGCTCGTGCAATCTTTTAGTCTTTACTGTATACTTGTCGTACTGTTTCGTTTACAACCCATTTACGTGTCAGATAAAAACCTCATCAGACTCGCTATGAACACTTCGTCTTCGTTGTGGAGCTCTAGGCTTATGGACCGAGAACAGGTTACATTGTCTCAATTCGACGAGCTTACACTGACTCGATTTGGCCTCTGCCCTTCTTATTGTGGTTCAAAGTTATTTATGGTTGTTAAGACCGAGCTGCTTATTGTTTCTGAATTCAGAAGACGTTTAGGTGAAGCAAAAAACAATCGACTCTATATACCAATTCTCGTATATCGTAGTCTACATTCTTGAATTGAATCAGATGGTTAACTTTTCCCATAGTGTCGCGTGCGACTTTTTTTTTTTTTTTCGCTCGGATAGCCATTCGTAGGGGCTTGTTGATAAAGTGCTTAAATATTAGTACATATTGCATATGCAAAAGGTGCCAAAACGCTCTCACGAGACTTACAATGTCGCTTTGCTGGCAAATACAAGATATTGCGCAGCTGAAGGCCCTACAAAGCATTCGGCTGGTTACGCCTGCGTAAGGACATATCGTGAAAAAAGCTCCTTTCGACTATGTGACACAATTATGAACCAGTAGCAATACATATCACCGTTGTAAGCACCATCAGTCCCGTAAAGTCAAAAGTCGGTCTGCATCGGCACATGACATCTTCTATCTTCATCTAAAATTTCTAGTACATCTCCCAGCCAGATCACGCCGAGATGTTATTAGAAACGCCTCTAAAAAACCGCAAGATGGAGGAAGAAAAGCGTACGTTTTAACTTGTATCTATCTTTTAATTTATTTGCGTATTCTAGTATCTTGTAAGAAAATATGGACTTTATTAAGATAAAAAGAGACTTGGAGTCCCAAGGTCACCCTGTGTTCTCAACTTCTTCCGCCTCCAAGGGTTGCCCATCAGCCTTGAGCGTCCAACCTTGGGTCACCCAATAAAGGCAAGGAGGCTTGGCTACAAGGGACAACCCGAGAAACCAGGTTCTCGGTCTCTGTGGATCCTTGAAGATTTCCAAAGAGGATAACAAACAGGGGAACACGAGGAACCACACCACATGACCGGATGCTCCTTACCCGCCAGCCACTCATCCAAAGAACCCGCAAGCGCCGCATGGGGCCCCACTATTGCTCAGCAGAAAGAACAATGTGAGGTAGGCCACGCGGCAGCCCTCCTACCCTTTGTTTTGACTCCACCCCCCCGGGAATGCCGGCCACAGGAGCGGGGGATTCAGCAGTCTGCGAGTTCTTCGGGAGTTAGCTGGTGTAAAGAGCATCAGCGGCCAAGGGACCAAGCCAGTCAATAGGGGAAGAGGAAGCAGCCAGACCCAGCACGGCTAAAGAGAGACCACAACATAAGTGACAAAGTTTGGACCGAGTATTCATAAGCTGATAAGAATGCCGAAAGCCTGGTAGATCATGGCCGCCAACCACAAAAGGATCTGCAGAAGGTTACGCCATGAAAAGCGAGCAACAGTCAAACCTACGCCGACATCACGGACCGGAAGCAAACAAGAGATAGGAGAACCAGCATGATACCAAGGCGATGTTGCAGTGTTCGAGTGTTGTGACCGATATATAGTGACAGAGACCAGTTCGAGATATGTCAACCAGACACGGTACGAATACGAGTGTCGAAGATATGATCAAGTGTTGAGCAAGAAGATGTTGCAGTGTCAAGAATTTCGAGCGTTGGTGGCTGATATATGGTAAAAAGGAGCAGTTTGAGACAGTCAAAAAGACATGACATGGATACGAGAGTCAAAGATATGATCAAGAGTCACGAGCGATTTGCAAGAAGAGAGGAAGAGATGTGTGGGAATGGACTGTCAAAGGGGCGTCTATTTATATCTTTTTTGGCATGCATGAGCTTATCATATTTTTTTCCGGAATGTCCCCAAAAATTTTGATTAGCCTTTTGCAGAATTAATTTCGCAGCTAACAAGGGGGGAGGCATTTTCGAAGAAAAAAGGTTCCTCCGTGGCAACCACGAGCAATATACCAATGAAAACGAGTGGTGAAATAGTCGGATGTATGACGGCCAGTAATGCTGGCACCAATGTCACACTTTCGGGCTACAGGTAGAGAGAGAGAAAGAGAGAAAGAAAAAAAGAAGGCGAGAAAGTGAGAGAAAGACTTGAGAGTGTTGTTTGAAATCGGGCCGGGTCTCCGTCTTTATCTTTCATGGCGTGTCCTTGCCAACACTATATTCAAGAAGTTCGCAGTCACCTTAACAAACAGTCTCCATTTGGGAGCCATTGCGCTAAGGAATGCGCATACTCAAAGAATAAAGGCAAGCCAGCTAAAAATTCGAAAACCATATTCCTGACCTCATTGAAACAAACTGAGATATCATCTACTTGCTGTAGCTATAAATCGAGTAACCAGCACAGTTTCCATTTGGCAGATGCAAAGTAATCCCTACAATATTTGATAATCAAGGAGTAAAAGTCAGTGTTAGTTTGAACGCGGATTGTTCCTGATGCAAACGCAAGAGAGCGGTCAGTATCTCCAGAAGAAGCTTGCTGATCGGGCGCCTTGCTAACATGGAAAGGGCTTTAGCTTGCGTAAAGTAAACTCAATGGTATAGTAAAGAGCTAGCACCGTTGCGTTTTATTTACATCCCCTTTAACTGTGAGCTCGGATACTGTGAAATAAATGTTCTGTGCCGATTCCTGCCAAACTGATCCTTTAAGCCAACAATGCGCTTCGCAAAGCCGCTACATTCTAAGCACAGGAAGTACCAGCGTAAAACGTCCTGCAAAAAACGACCTTATTTGCTTCGACGCAGCTTTGTGCACCAAGAAGTTCGCTTTCAGTGCGATCCAGCATTTACCGGTGGCGTTCCACACAAGAAAGTCTCCATTTAATCGGCCGAGCCAATAACTCTGCCTTCTTAGAAGCTGATATCATACGCCTTACGTAAGTAAACGTTACGAAACTTGAACGGCGTGCAGCGCATTCGGTACAAGTGGGCAAAAGCAAGACGAAGGGCTCAGAATGGCTACTGTCGACAAAATGATATGAAAGGGAAAGGGCAAGCAACATGGACAAGAAAAAACAAGGAGCATGTCGTATTAGCTAGGTCAGAGAAGTATCAGTAGATGATTCTGAGACAGAAGACGTAATTGTCGAGATTCATGGCTATATAAGCACTGGAGAGGAATGGGATCAACTGGCAAGGTGTCAGTTGGCTGGAAGGAAATCCGAGATTTGACAAGACGTACGCGAAGAGAGTAGCAACTCAGGTGGAGATATCACCAAGACGAAACCCATCCATAAAACTGCGCTTCGCCTTTACGCATATCCGTCTAGATAAGATCACCGTGTCAAGATCCCGCCCGCAGTATACTGCTTTAAAGCCACGTATCCAAAAGATCATAGTGCCTCGATCATGGATGTCACGATGCGGGTCATGCAACAGAGTTTCCGGAATCGCTGAAAATATATAAGGCCATTGCCTTCCGCAATTCGTAGCACTGTCAGCCCCATTTCCCAGAAGCTACGCATACAGTTTCAGAGGCACACGCCATAGTTATCGTTCTACTACTTTTATGCTGGCCAAAGACAACGGCAAGCGCTCAGGCTTTGGGCAGTGGCTACGTACTACCCAATTACATATGAGGACGTTTGCGAAGTGCTGCGCGCTCTCCACTAATGAAGACACGACATGCTTCAGACTTTCGAAGTCAATACCGCTGAACAAGATCGAGCCACAAAGTCTGCATCGTCCGGAACAGGACTTACGAAACAAGTGGTGTATGCATTGGTGCTGTGCCTTGCACATATACTCAGAGGGATATATATAGTTTGACCGTGTTCCTCTTATGACGTCCTTATACGTTATACAGCATAAGAACGAGTGCGATCCGAAATACTGGATGGCCAATGTGTTTCAACTTGTTTTGAATTTCTTGTCGCTATTGCTTTTGCTGCAGATCTGTGTCATTTGCGAACACATAATAAGATCAGGTAACGCGTGTCTACAAAAGAAATCATTTCTCCACTTTGGCATTTCATCCACAGCTTATCTGACACACATAAAATCTTCAATCGTTGTAGATGATGGCTCTCCAAGAAAACTTTTTGTATTTGAAGAAGCCTAGTTTCAAGTCATTGCTATACACGGGGCATCATTGACCATATTCTCGTGTCGACACCTTCTCCCTTTATCAAACATTGTTTCATGGAACGTCGTGCGTCTTAACGCCCCTCGATCTGCCACAAGGACGCGCGTTTCCCCACGCGAAGTCTCATAGACAGGCTATTCAGTCCTTTGAGTACCCAAAAGTTTGCGCCTTCACCATTTGCTATGCTTTTCCGTAGCTAAATGTTCGTCGGCATTTGGCTTGTCATTGGAATTGCAATGAGCAAAAGTGAACATGCAAGTCTTGTTTTCTCCCACCAGCAAGTTCATTGTGCTCTGCAACGCCAGCCATATCCCCAGAAAGGAAAACACGAGTGTAAAATGGACCCCTTTTCTTTTTCATCTTCTTCAGGGTCACACTGCCGTTAGTTGGCAATCGTACAGGGTCTGGGCTCCTCCCATATCTGCGTTTAGTTTCGCAGTGTTCCAGAGAGACATTCGGGTAGGGTTCTTTCCTAGGCGAGCGGGTTATTATTACTTGGAGAGGCCCACTGCTTTAACACGCACGGGAATCCTCCTCGCCTGGGCGACTAGCTGTGCGCTGTCCTGTCTCAGTTCCGTAACGCACCTGCGCCATTTCACCATGGTCCTGGCAACCGTTGCAGCATGATGTCTGCTCTCCTCACGATCAAAAACCCGCGTCATGGCAGAGTCGGTAGATCAGGATCCTTGGTGCTCCGGAGGCAAGACAAAGAGTGTGACTCGAGCTGATGGTTGCCCCTTCCCTCCAACATTCTTCGACTGTGCTGGTCCCACCGAGACGAACAGCGTGTCCGGCGAGGGCGTGAGAGCTGAAGGATTCCTTTGACCCGGAGCTTACTTGTTTCAGGTCTACAACATAAGTCTCAAGGTCGATGCGAAGTGATCGCCTAGTACTAAACGCTCAGGTCGTGTTGTCTTCAGCTGCTTCTTTTTCAGTGGTTTCGCGCCATCTCTGGTGCATGTTCTGATGCAGGTCTGAATTGTCCTGATATTACAATGTAAGTTCCTTAATATCTGTCCCAAGTGGGTTATAACGCTCAAAATCCCGTATCTTGGGACATGATATCCTTTTACGCTATGGCAAAACCATGCACAAGAGGGTAACTGAAGCTGGTTTATTTCCGATTTTTTTGAACTGATGTGGTTCACCAGGCATCTGCAGCCTTACACTCTCAGCTGCCTTGACATTCCAAGGAACAACAAGCGAGTTGTGGTTTGTAAATGTAACTTGCGGTATCATTTTGTAGTTCTCGTACAAGTTTTAGATAATAAAGCATTTGGCATAATAGCAACAAGCGGCTCAGCAAAAGTTTCGTCATCTACGGATCGTTACATCGGGTTAAACTGTATATCGGGACAAATGTTCCACCTAGTCACTGTCTGTTAACTATATTCGACTGTCAATGGATAGCTCTATATGTAACCAAATTTCCTGGATTTCCGGCTTCCACTTAGATTCTTTTACTAAGCGTCAATCTTGGCATTGGGAATAGCCGGCATTAGACCGTTACATCATATCATGCTTGGACTCTAGTTCGCAATGGCGATGGGGAATCGCGTCTCCGTTACGCCCGGTTAGAGCTGCCTTGAAACAGTGAATGACTAACTCCGCATTTTCTCTATCTTCCTCTTCCAAGAAAAGGAGCCCTTGAGGACTTTGCTTAAGGACAATGACATAGGGGTCCATGCCGGCAGATTGGCGAAAACTCCTTTGCGAACCCCTTTCTATTGTATCATCGCTTGTTTTTCATATGGCACCATCTACAAAAGAATTTGACGCTGCTACGTTGTACGATGCGGAACATAACCCGATGGTTCTATATCCGCCTAGGTTAAACGATATGTGAGCGAACCGAGGCAATTTGAATGTATTACTGCGGCTGGTTAGGATATGGTTGGCAGCAGACAACATACCATCCTAACTGTAGATAATGTAATGTGTTTACCGCATTGATAATGCTCCATGAAGATGTAAGCAGCTTCTATGCGCGAGCTTCAGTGGAGCAGTCGTTGATAAGAGGGCGTAAATAAGGAGGGATGAATATGGACGCTGAGTTATAGGATCAAGTAGAAAGGGATGACATCCCATAGAGCGTGTCATATAGCTGTATCAGTGAGATGACATAAGTTTATGTTGTTGAATGGCGTACGTATAAGGACATGCAGTAGGTACGCGGAAATGAAAATCTTGTGCAGGATTTCGCGTGGTTTTCTTGTCTATGTGACACCCGATCCGTCCTCTTTTACCGAATGCTTCCACGCTTTCCCATAAAATTTCGTGATAAAGGGAGAGAAGAAGCATTATCTCTCTTTTTTCTTTTGATATACAGTAACGTAACCCCACACAATTTGCGCTGTTACCCAAATCGGGGAGGTAGCAAATCCCCTTGGAGAACAAAAAAAGGGACCAAAAAAAGGAAAGCCAGTGCGATCTTGACTCTTTTTTTCTTGTGATTATTGCTGCTGCGCAGGAAAGGGATCGGGGGCTGGAGAAGGACATGGATCTTTTCACCAATGTGAGTGGCAAGCGCCGCTTGAAGAGCAAGGCTCGTCTACACTATAGCTCGAATCGGCGCAACTCCATTGTCTCTGAAACCGATTCATCAGCGGATTCCGTCCGAAAAGAAGAAGAAGAAGAAGACTCGGAAACCATCAGCGATTCACCAGTCGTCAACACGAAGAGACTTTCAACGGATGTCATTCAACATTCCCGACGACCGACGACTCCTTATACGAGCTTTCTGGCCAAACGAGCAGCACCGATCTTGACTCGAGCACACAACTCGATGCCCTGCATACCACTCTGGGAACCTTGGGGACCTGTCGCCAAGGGTAACGATAACGTGTTTTCAGAAACGAAACAGAATACTAAATACGGGTTATAGAGCTGGATAATAATCATCATAGTCGAAGCATTGATATATCGCCTCATCCACATCAAAAAGATAGCTCGGACCAGGAGATTGACCAACTGTTTCAGGAAGTGGCGGTAAGCTGGAGTTTGGCGTACAAAAAGTTAGCGCCTTTCTAACTAATTTATACTAAAGTCTCGGTTGGATCTAACATTTGCCGATGGAGACCTACGAGAACTACCGCTTGACAAGAAACAGTGGCTTCTACATAACGAGAATCAGTTGACGAAGCAGCTGAGCTCGGTCGTTAACAGCAAGTCAAGGCAGCAACTCCATCGGGCACGTTCAGCTCGGGCTACGCTGGATCTAGTCCGATCGAATAAAATCGAACCTGCACCTTCGAAATCGTACATTAAGCCGCTTCTGAAAGCCGAAAAGAAAGGAGAGAGGTTGAAACTCGTGTCGGATTTAGCCGCTCGTCTCGAAGGCATGTCACTGAGGTAATAATAATAATAATAATAATAATAATCACACGATGGCCCCCGTCTTTGTGTCAGCAATAATGACTTCTCCTAGCTCGATACGGCAGTTTATTGAAGATGGCGGCATGCAGTTGATTGCTGCTGAACTGGCAAAGATAAACAAAAAGCCAGACAGGTTTGGGAGTTAAATGTGATTGCGAGGGGTGGGAAAAGTGCTCATTTAATATGGTGGTAGGAAGCATAAGGATTGCTTGGTGGAACTTGAGCTTATCAAGTGTCTCAAGACGACAATCAACAATGTCGTAAGTAGTAGTAGTGTGGTGGGCTTGATAATATTATATTAACACATGCATGGTACCCTAGTATGGGATTCAAGAAGTCCTCCGAGACTCCCTGTATATCGACAATATCACATTGTCACTCCTATCTCCGTATGTTCCAGCGCGCCTGATTGCGTGCGACGCACTGACGTTCTTGTGCTATTGCGATATACCGAATGGACATGCGATGGTGTTGCGAGGAATGGAGACATTGAATAAGCAGCAAGAAGAAGGAGAAGGAGGCCGGTTCGAAGTGTGGATCGAGTCTTTTGAAAAGGTTCTGGATGCACGTGGGAAAATGGGTTCACTTGTTGGAGCCAGCAAGGACTACCTGAAAAATACTGGTATATCAAAGAATCCAGAGGAGTATCTGATTGAGTATGGAGTGAGTAAGGGCAGACATTTTTCTTGCGCGACTTTGGCAAACAGCGTACTTACTGACTAGCCGTTAGCTTGCCAATATGCTGCTGATCAATGCGTTGGTTGACCCAGAAGCAGCCGAGGATCTGGATGTACGAGTAGCTCTGCGTAACCAACTGTATCAAGCTGGACTTTCGCGCGTTCTGGAGAAACTTGCGCCACTGGACAGCGAATTACTTCATAGCAAGATGGACGAATTTCGAGAGTTGGAGGAACACGATGCAGCACTGATTTATGGTGACATGGTCTTGAACGATATCCTTGACCCTCCGGAAATTCTGGACAATATCCTTTCGTCCGTTACTGGCACCGAATGTTACGATATTTTGCGGAACATTCTTCAGCACATCATGTTTATTCATGGTGATCTGGACACCATGATCCGCTGCTATCGTTGCATCGAGTCTGCCGTTAGTCAGATAGTGCGCCAACAGAACGAGCTTGATCCTTCAATGTACGGTGTCACTGTGGATGCATTGATTTCCAAATTTGCGCAAGAAAGTCAGCTTGGTCAACAACAAATGGATGAAGACCACGCCTGCGATGATACTGCTGCCGATCAGGCAGCAGCAGACGATCATGTGGACCCTGTCACGAGTAAGTGTGTGTTGCTCGATACCGTATAATACCACTATGATTGAACCAACTTTTACCGTTTATATAGCTGAGCAAATAAAGGAGCTGAAGAGTCGGATAGAGTCTTTGGAGCAATCTCTATTTGCCGCTGACCAGGCCAACTCGTTGCTTCGAGAGAAATTGAATGACCTGGAGTCGGAATACCATCAGACTGTGGAAGCAATGGATGCGCAGAATAGAAGGTTATATGATGCGGTGAGGCAGCTGACTGAATATGGATCGCCATGGGAAAAGCGACGTATAAATCGGTCGAGCAGGAGATTATTTCAGAACGATTCGGATATTAAGCTTTGGGAGATGCAAGTGGTAAGCCGACAGCGATCTCAGACCATAGTAAGTAAGGGCAGCAGCTGCTACTAGTAGTTAGTAATGAGGAGCTAATGAATATGAAGGACGGTATGGTGCATCAGTCGGACGTCTTGTCGGATGTTTTGAAGCAGTCTTTGACGTCGAGATTGACCTCGAGAGTAACGTCTTTTATGAAACGTGCAAGTCAGCAGGATGCGTTCCTTCGCAAGATTGCTGACAGCAACAAACCTCGGAGGGGTTCGGCTGGTGCTGCTATTGGCGGAGGAGATTCTAGCGGCAGTTTGAGGAAAAAGCGACCCAGCAGCATTTTTTCGTCGTTCTCGTTTGATAGCAGACATACTTACAGCGGTAGTACCGAAGATTTGACAACTGAACAATTGACGGTCAAGAAGAAGACGAGTTTTCAAGAGGATGCTCCAGCAAATGAAAATACGCCCAAAGCGGAGGAGAGCGTTATGACTGCAGCGAATGAAAACATGCCCAAAGAGGAGGGGAGTGTTGATATCCCAGCGAAAGAAAATAGTGAGGGTACGCCCAAAGAGGACAGTGTTGTACCTCCAGCAAATGAAAATACGATCAAACAGGAGGAGATTGTTGTTACTGCAGCAAATGAAAATAGCGAAGAGCCGAAACATGACTCAGGAACCGAACAGAACGATGATTTGAATAAAGAACTGCACCCAACAGCTCCCTCATCACCACCGCCACCGCCACCACCACCTCCTCCTCCACCGCCGCCGCCACCACCTCCACCACCTCCAACAGCACCTGAACCAAACCAAGACCCGTCACAGACGTCCAGTGATACTCTTCCTCCTCCTCCAGCCATGTCGGGTGCCCTCGTTCGGAAACCGAGTGCATTCCAACCCAAACGCAAACTCAAGTTTGTCGAGTGGGAGATCATGAACTCGAGTAATATTGAGGAGACGATTTGGAGCCAGCTGGAAAAGATCATTACGCCTCCTGAAGGAGGAGGAACAGCCGAGGCATCTTTTGAATATCAACTAGCGCGAGCTGGTATATTCGATGACATTGAAAAGATGTTTGAGCAGCGGCCTGCGTTGCAGCTCAAGATGAAGCAGACGAAAGAGCAGATACATGTTTTGGATCCACGCAAAGCTTACAACATCAGTAAGTGTGAAATGAAGAGGTGGAGAGAACAAGGACTGATTTCTGTTCTCCATCAAGATATCTTTATCACCAGCATTGTACGAAAAGTGCCGTTCAACGAGATTGTGCCGCGTCTAAAAGCGATGGACCCATACTTTGACGACGAGCAGAGGTTAAACAACTTTCTGAAATATGCGCCAACCGCGGAGGAGATGGGAAAGTTGGCACCGTACGCGAATTCGTCAGCAGCACAGGAGCAGCTGTCACTGCCGAACCAGTACTGTCTGCAAGTGATGACGATACCGCGTTTCAAGGAGCGTATAGAATGCATGCTCTTCAGATGCACGTTTCGGGACCGATATCATCAATTGCATAAGCAAATGACGGCCGTGTTTGATGCGTCCTTGTCTCTGAGGAACGCCAAAGATTTTGGAAAATTGCTTCATCTTATTCTGCTTTTGGGCAATTTTCTGAATGGAAATACTTATCGAGGCGGAGCGTTTGGAATCCGGATCGCTAGTATTAACAAGGTAACATATAGTTGGGGCGAGCGAGCTTGGTTGATTGGTTGGTTGGCTCATTGCGTGAAGCTTGTGGATACCAAAGGAACTGCTAGTACTACTACGTTTCTTCATTTTCTTGTGGAGACAGTAGAAAAGACGTTTCCAGAGATCCTGAACTTTCTGGAAGAGCTTGAAGAAAGTGGAGAAGCTTGTAAAGGTATAATTTATTAATGAGTTCGACTTGGGAAAGAGGGCTAACTGAAGGTTGTTTGGTTCTAGTGTCGAGGGTGGAGATGAACAATGAATTCCGTAATCTGGAAACCGGGTTAAGCAAGCTTGAGCAGGAACTCAAGCTTCATTATGCGGACGACAATGATCCAGAGGATCGGTTTGCGCCCGTGATGCGGGAATTTTATGCCGAAGCGTCTGCGGAGTTCAAGCGGCTTTACCTTTTGCGGAACAAGATGAATGAATGGTACGATAAAGTGGTTCGATACTATGGCGAAGATCCTGCCAAGATGCATCCAGACGAATTTTTTGGCATTTTCAAAAAGTTTACATCAAGCTGGGAGGTATGTCCCTTTTATTGTCATGGTCCCTTGTTCAATGCTGACTCGTTACTAGCGATGCGCTTTGGATACAAAGCTGGCTCGCCAGAAACGCGAGCGTCTGGAAAAGCAAAAGAAACGCGAACAAGAGTGGCGTACGCGTGTTCGAAGCGGCTCTACTGCACGGTCAAAGGGCGTCGATATCAGCAATTGTAAGTTGGGCCTCAATATACTCTGTCTCTCTGTCCACTTGGTGTTGCTAACGAACATAGTTTTAGATACCCGCAATGGTGATGGAGGGGAAAATGCAATCATGGATGGTTTGATGAAGAAGCTGCGTATGTTTTCGACGGGAGGCATCAAGGCCAGTCGGCGGCGGAACGAGCAGCAGCAGCGAATGCATCGTCAGCGTTCTACGAGTGTATCGAGTAATAATAATCCACAGCTGGACTCTGTATCACTTAAAGCACGCAAGATGCTGCAGTCTATCCAAAGTGGTGACGATGGCAGCAGCTTATTGTCAGCCAATAATAGCTCGATCATTGAGTTTCCTGACGATTTTGCAAAACAGCTGGACGATGCATTCCCGCAGTCACCAGCATCAGCAGCACCAGCACCGGTATCAGCGCCAGTATCAGCGCCGTCACCCTTGGATCCTACTGCTGGAGGAAGAATAACCGACCATCATCATGGCCCCAGTCGGAATTTTGCTGCACCGATGCTTTTACAGCCCATGGTATCCCATTTATTAGCCAGTCGGTCAACGTCTACACGTATGCCTCGTACGCGAAAGACCAGTAAACGACCGCCGCCAGTCGATCGATCTTCTCTTCCACCTCGAGCAGCAAGAGGAAGAAGATTCTCTGTAAAGTGATTCCCCTCCCTCACCATATATATATATATATATATATATATATATACTCCCTTTTGTTCAAAATTGTATACATTACTTTTACATAGATGTGTGTTTTTCTTTAGCATATTGAATTTAGAACACGAGCTACCAACCATAGTCTATTAATGACTATTCAAACCGACTTGTGCTCTTTTTTATTAATCTAGTGTTGTATACTACATTAAGCAAGCATGACAGCAAAGCTAACCATGAATAAGGCAGCCAAGGTCGAGACTTGGATAAACATGCCATTGGTCGAGGGTTCGAGCATTCCGGCGCCAGAGTGGACACCACCTGTGGAAGTACCGGTAGCAGAACCGCTTCCGGTCATGGTGGAAGAGGCAGAAGAGAGGGAGCCGAGACCAGACGAAGAAGAGGAGGGGCCGAGAGCACTGGACGGTTCGGAAGAAGAAGCACCACCAAGCGCACCAGAAGAAGACGCAGAAGAAGAGGGGAACAAACCACCCGCAGACGATTGGGAAGAGCCGCCACCGGTCATGGTGGCAGTTGCAGTGTCTTGATCGTTTTGAGCCGTCACGAGAGCAACGAGGCAAGCGGCACCAAGGAAAAGCACAAGGTTTGTCTTCATGATTGTTTGTGGGAAAGAAGGCAAAAAAATAGTTGGTGGGTTTATAAGTTTATTGGTTGTTCATGGGGGGTTTCATAACAAGAGTAACAACAATCCCATGCAATAAAAAAGGCATGATGATGATGATGATGATGATGGAGCCGAGGCGGCATGATTCGTGACTTGGCCAAAAACCCACAATGTTTGACCGTCATCTGGATGTGTAAACAAGACATTGGCGGGAGTCCCGGCCGGATAGCCTTTGACGTGATAACCATCGGTGACTGCATTATCCAATACGGTCTTGTTTGGATTGCCGATCGTGTTGTTGATCTGGAAATCTTCTGAGATCAAGCTCGAGATTTGTTTGATATGGTCAGCGAGTTGGTATGGCGTGTAATCCTGTTGTGAGAGGAACAATGCCATGGCACCGGCCACGTCTGCATAAAATTAAAGTCACGGGCGGCGATCTTTTTGGATAAAAAGCAAAAGCCCTTACGTGGAGCGGCCATTGAAGTCCCGGTTAGCACATGGGTCGCGTCTGTGCCCGTGTTCCAGATGGAAACGATATTAGTGCCTGGCGCAAATCTATTATATTTTTAACAGATCAAATTCGATTTTTCCTCTTCTTGGGAATGGACAACGTATACCGGGCTTACACATCAACGCATTTGCCAAAGTTGGAATAGTACGCAATGGAGTCGTCTTGATCAATGGCGCCAACTGTGACGGCGTTGGGTGCTGATCCAGGTGAATACTTGCATGCATCGTCACCGTAATTGCCCGCTACGAACAAGTGGGTGATTCGTTTCATAGGCGAATAGACGTTTTTTGTCTCTCACCTGCAATGGTCACGTGGACACCCAATTTGATGGCCTCTTCGATGGCGTCATTGGCTGCCTGGCTATACATGGCGCCAAGCGAGAGACTGGAAACGCAGCAATGTAAGCCTGGTTGGGGAACCAAGAAAGAAAAAGTTCCTTACTTGACGATGGATTTGGAGTTATTCTTGGCAGTATGTTGCTGTACGACCCATTCAAGGCCCGTCAAGAGATCAGAGAGTAAGCCGTTGCCCTGGTCGTCCAAAGTCTTGACAGAGACCACGTTGGCCATCTTAGCCACACCGTAATTCGTTCCGCAACAGACGCCAGCAACAAATGTTCCGTGACCATTCACATCGGCCTGACTATTGTCTGTTGGATCAATCACGTTGGGTCCGTACCGCACCCGGTCTTTCAAATCCGTATGGTCGCCGTTGACACCCGTGTCCAACAGGTAAATATCCACACCTTGACCCTGTGCCGACGCAAACCGGTATTGGTTATTGGTCCCTTTACGCTGGTCAATACGGTCCAATCCCTTGAATATGCCGAGAGTTAATACGCCATGCGACGCGACTCATGACAAACAATTTTTCATACCCAGCTGGGTGGATTCATCTGGATCATTTCCTGGAGAGACAACGTCAAATCTTTTATCCAGTAGGCCACAGGCTCCTCCTCGTCGTCGTTCTGATGAGCGGATGATGATGAAGCAAACAAAGATTCGAATGCTTCGGAATAAAATTCGCCAGAGTACCAGTGGAATTGACCAATGGCAGAGTAGCTAAGCGGTGGTTGCTGTGCTGCAGCCGAAAGATGGACTGTGGCATTCGAAGTAAAACGGAGTGTCTGAACACGCTCAATGTGGCTTCGAATCGCTTGTTCCGTAATATTCGGTTTAAAAACAACGATATATCGATTACTGGTGTTTGTGCTGTTCAGCTCGGGCTGTGCTGGCGCCACTGCGTCGACATGGAGATTGAAGAAGGAACATAAGACGAAGAAGAAGGGTAGTAAAAGAGCGCGCATCACAGGACAAAAGTAATGTCAGTAGCAGAATGACATCTCTAGATGAAAAGGAAAGCGGTGAAAGAAAAGGCCAAGAGCTGCTGCCGTCAAACGATATAAAAAGGTTCCTCTTGAACGGACATTCGTGGATTGCAGGATGTAGATGCACAGTTGCTGTTGCACAAAATTTCTGGCAGACTCATTTGTGCAACAATCCCTGAGTCGAGATTAGGTTTATCCGGGCCTTAAGACTCTTCCACTTTAACTTGTAGATACCTTGTGCATGATTCCAGCAGCTTCCTCAGATTCAGCGAACAGCGCCGCCAGATTGCGGCAAAAAGAGCGGGAAACTGTACAATTGCGTTACCGCATAGAACGCATCATGATCCGCAAGAAAAAGTTCTAGAACATCGAAAGCTCGGTGATGCTTCTTATACCTGTGACATTAGGCTCAGGATTGACAGCTTCTTTCAGCACCACCCGCTAACGCTTCCACAGTTTGTACGTATGGATAACTAATATCTCACAGTGCAAATATCTCGTGGATCTTCCTAGCACAGTATAAGCTCTTTCCATGGAGAAAAACAAATGAATTCTTTTGAACGAAGCATTCTGAATCAGACGCATGTGGCATTTGCTTTTATGCAACATAGCTGTACATATCCTTCTGTCCTTCTACTCGTTCAATGAACTCCTTCTCCTACAAATTGGGATACACAGTCAGACCCGTTTTACTCTCAATTTGCCAACCTAAAACTTACCAAAAGGATGTCGATGCACTTTTTGATGTCTGGAACACGTGGCTTGAATCTTGATTGGAGTTGCGTAATAACTTCTTCTATGAGAGCAACGTGTTTCATGACCTTCCGAGTCTTCATGATACGGACAATGGCAGCCTTTGTTTTCAGTACTGGTTAGCAATAAGCGAGTATTCCGGATTATCAATATGACTCACCTGCATCAGATACTTGCGGTCTTCTTCGATGGTCTTGTGGGTTTCATCCGACTCCACCTTCTGCTCGACTTTCATTTGCAAGTTCAGATTGATTCGTACTTTTTTGCTGGCTTGAATGTCAGAATAATACATTTGCATCATGTGCTATATTGGGTTACCTCTTAAAGTCATAGTTAAGGTCATATCGCGAACCACTGTCACCAACATTTGCGCCTTCGCTTAACAGCAATACTTTGGCTTTTACTAGGATTCCAAGGGCGGAGTTCAAAGCTTCCGGTGACAAGGCAGTGCTCTTTTGCAAATCCTCGTACGTGTAGCTGTCTGCACTATTGTACTGCAACAGGATGCCCATCTGATATGCTGACACCTATACGCACATGTATCAGCGAGCTACAATTTCCTTCAGCAATTGACTGCAATACCTGGAACGTAAACCCGGTCTTGCTCGTTTTCAGGTAATGCGTCTTCAGCTCGGCTTTACAAAATTGGAATAACCAGTTCAGTTTGCGTCCAGAATGCTTGCCCTGATAGAACTTCTGGAACCGATCATACGTTGCAACGACCTATGCATCAAACATAAATACCAACTTTCTTCTCCGTAGCTCATCATGCTCTTACGTCTTCCGGAATATTGAATGATGTCGATGGCGGTGACAAAGGCCACTGACCTGCACCCAGAACCAAGATATTGAAGTCCACTAAAACAAAGATCATGAATAACTTCGCTTTGTATCATTCACGTGACATGCTCACCATTATTACCACTAGTATCATAGTTGCGTTGTACCATATCCTTAAACTGGTCATTCAATTCTTTGCTGAGGGACATATCAGTCAACATTCGTTGAAGCTTCGACGTGTATTCGAAACCACAAGCTTCCTTCAGTTTCGAGATCATGCTTCCTTCGGCATCATCGGAGGCAGATGTTCCGTTCACAAGTCTCTTTGCAAGCATTCTCGAATAGAACTTCTGGAAGACGTCCTTATCCTCCACATATTTAAAGACGGTCATCTGGAATACAACTGCTTTGTAAAAATGCGCCTTGAAAGTACCAGATCGCTCACTTACGATACTATTCAGCACATCTTCCAGTTCATTTTCTTCGGGGTTCTTTGCGCTCTTCTTGAGCAGTGAATCGCAGAAGCGTGCTAATAGTTCTGGTGATTTGGATGACGAGTTTTTGCAAACCGCGTTCCGGTTGACGAATTCGCCGCAAGCCTTGTCAAGAGAAGCAACGAAGCCTGGTTCCCCGCTGAATGCAGTCTGCACAAGGTCATTGTACTTACGGTGAACTTCCAATAATGCGTCCACGTAAGTTTTAGGTTCCTAAAGACGCACACATGTCACTACTTCGTTGGCTCGTATAGACGATCCATAAGCCTACCACCGTCTCTTGTTGAGCGATCCTCTCAATAGCTCCAAGACCAACTTTCTTAACGTGGGCCTCGAACCTTTCACGAAGAGGGTCAAGTCCCTCGGGTATCCGAGCTAATAAGGAATACATACGGTGCAAGTCTATAAATGAGGAAGCAGCCATCTTTGAGTACTTGTTTCTTTCAATCAATCGGCAAGCTATTCACCATCTTGTTTGTCCAGATCGATGAGACCCTGGAAACCATCCCAAAGAACTTCTGTGTGGTTTTTCACTAGAACGGTTTCGCACCTGGATATCAGCTTTAAATATGAATCATAACGATTTAGCAACATATTTCGTGGTAGGTCTGCAATATTTACATACCGGTTTATGAGTTGACTCGTGCAGATACAGTTGAACACGGTTCTCTTCCTCGGTCAATCGCATCTCGGCCTGTTAACCGTAAAGACATTAATACCCGCCTCGAGATCTCTTCCAGTCTAGTTGCTACCTTCTTCATGTACTCAGGGACGCTGTTTTCGGTAATAAACTTTTCAGATTCTGCGGTATAGTAGGCTTCGGTTGCATCGATAAATGGTGCTTCAAAGAATTCCTTATAGACATCCAGATTCGATTTGGTTGAATCAGTGGTATCCAAACCCAAAGAAACTAGGGAGGGATTTAGAAAAGCCGGTTGTTACAGACACCCTTGATACTCACCAAATGAATCGACAATGTTCTTGACCAGTGTCGTTTCAATGGCTTCACCATTTCGTTCTCTTTCAATAAGCCTGAGTACGGCCGCGATTACATTGTTGTGTACGTATTCGAACATATGGCGTTTCCAGCATACTAGCGTCAGCTTGACGTGAAGAAAGGGGACATGAGACAAAAAGCGGATGCTAGAGAGCCTGTCAGTGGCTTACCGTGAATACATCGTAAACATCATTCTTTCGATCTTCGTCTATTTCGCGTTTGACCCAGTATCGATTCAGATACATGAAAATGTTGTTAACCACGCGCGCTGCTGTCGTGTACCGAATCCATTGTCTCGTGTAGAATTGCAGTAACGCTTCGTCCATATATTGCTCCGACTCCTGTTTTCCTCTAGATTGTTACCAAAATGATCCTTCGCATATCGTATTCGCTACGTACAGCTCGTATATTGCATAAATGTCTTTCGAGCCATCTACTGAGGCTGTTGTACAACTCTGCGCCAATAAGGTGGGTTGCGGCTAAAAGCGTGTTTATATAAAATTGAATGCCGTGCGCAGACATGCTGACAACGATACGATACCTCGATGGTTCATGGATCCGGAAAGGTTCGAGACGGCAGCCGTCTGCGGCGGACTTCCGCGAGCACAGTAGTTGTGCACAGCACTGCAATCCCAAATAGTAGCCGAAAATGTAAATATTTCCGGAGGGAATCCGAACGCTTGTGTTTCTTTTACCTGTACAAAATAGAGTATCGTGTGCGATCGAGACCCTGTTCAAGGCGGTTCATGATTTGATCCAAGCCGGCTTCAAGAAACGCCCATGTGGCATTAAAGTCTGTTGCGGGTGGAAGCTGCGGGATGTTTGACATGTTGCAAAAAGTTTATGGCCTAAATGTTGCAAAGCTTCGCCGTGAGGTATAGGTAAAACGAGACTAGATGCGGGGAAAAATGTACTTAATGGCTAGATCCTTGCGTAGAAGAAAGAAGGGGCTGCTTTTACCAAAAAGAGCATGAAGAACACGTCATTCCAAAACTGTCACACGCATCATGTCAATCAGGAAAAACTACTATTTTTTAAGATGACGTTGGCACTGTTCGCAAAGTCGTTTGCGCCAACTGCAAA
>JSYX01000007.1:0-32777 GCA_000787465.1 Thermomucor indicae-seudaticae
ACGATTGACTCATCAACGCATTCGTCAACGCTGTGAACCTGAAATTGAGTGTTGATCACATTAGCTGTTGAAGATTGGCATGGCGTGCACTCAAACTCCAACTTACGTCGTCGTTCATTCTTAACGGCTCTTCCCAGTTCGGAAACGCAGAGACGATCTCCACATGATGAGTGCATGAGGCCAGATTTTCACCAGCAAGTTTCCTGTGGCTTAGCCATCTAGGGTGGTCGATTCCTCTCGATTCCACTCTGAAATTTCGGTTCGATTCCGATTCCGATTCCAATTCCAGGTCACACTTATCGATTCCAATTCCTGCTGGAATCGAACCGAGAGGAATCGATGACAATCCCTAGCAGGAGAAACCTACTACCGATGCCAAGGTTAATTATTAAGACAAAACAGTGACGGCCAATCGCACAGTTACAGTGCCTAAAAACGCGTCTGTCAACCTGCTCAACCTCAGTGGACCGCTCAGCCTGCCCGGCGCAAAGCATTTTTCAAAGACGCAAAAAGTTTGGTCGTGAGCGTAAATTTGTTCGGTACGCAGCGCCAATTATTTTAACTGTCAGCGCATCACGGTTCTTGCCAACAGCGTCAAGATAGTTTTCATGGATGCAAATCAAAAGGAAAATCCAGTATACTGACATTTTTCTATCTGCAGGTGTGTTCGAAACGCCTCCAAAAGGACCTGAAGAAGCTCGTACAGCAACACGAATCATTCTATTCCATTCTGGCGTGCAACAACGTCTCTTGCAGAACAGTTTGGAATCGGGATGTGAATGCCAGCCGGAACCTGTACTATATGACGACTGTGGTCGTTCAAGGTCGCGAACTGCCAACCGAATCCACTAAAGTAATTCCTTCCCCGGAACTATGCAGCATACCGTTGCTAAAGTCTATCTTTTCCCCTTAGGAGTAAAATAAGTCTGCTTCTTCATCCTCACCATAATAGAAATGTCTAGACTGTAGGGTATAACCCTACCTTTTTTGGTAAGATTATCAACATTGCCGCTCGCGTGCCATTATCGGATTTCTTCCTAGTAGAGCATAGCTAAGTAACGTGTTTTATACGAAGGTTTATGGACGTGAAACTCACTCAGACGGCATCCGTGCGCAACTTGGAATGCTTTCTTGCGTTGACCAAAACAGATTTTGCGCCAGCTTGAGAGCTGCAAGTACGTCAGATCAGATTTTAAAACAGACTAAGAGAGCGCTTACTGGATACTCCAAATTCATTTCCATTAAGGTGCAAAGCTGGTCTAACTGTCAACGCAAGAGGGAATTTCAGATGCGCACAGCCTTTGGGAAGCGGTTCTGGGAAGCGCCTCCGAGTCTGGCTGACTTTGAATCGTGAAGTTGGACTTCCCGTGGCTTGAACTTCCTGCAGCCAGTTCGACCTGCTTTTGCTGAGACGTACCTTTCCTAAAAGAAATTAGCAATGAGCTTTGAACAGAGAAGCCACATCAGGCAACGGTCTGATGGTACGCAATTAAGAGAACAACGATTACAAACGTAGACCTTTCTTACAATGAGGCCTTAGGAGCTCGCTATACGCGCGGTTCTGGGGGAGGCGAACGCTATGGCCGAGGTATTATACCTACCAGTTGTGTCACCACTGCCGTCAATGACTTGAACGCAGATTTAACCCATGTATGGCAGACGATCGACGAAACTTTTACCGACGCGGATACCAACGTTCCTCTTCACCAGCAAGAGACGACGAAATGGAAGACATTGAACTTCGTTTGCGGGGTCTTATAATTAAGATTGGTGACAAGGTATATCCAAGAAGGAGAGACTGCCCACACGCAACAAATGTGAACGTAAACTCTTTGTTGACATTTTGCCCGATCCTCTAGATATCACCCGAATTAAGAGTTAACCTGAACAAAATGAAAAATATTCTCGACAGCGATTACTCAAAATATCCGGAAACTGTGCAAGACACGCTAAAAGCATGGTAAGACTGCGCCTTGGCGGAATCAACCTGATGTGTATATGACAATAACCGACCGACTTTTGCCTGGTTAGTATATCTGAACTTCCTGCCAAAGCTCCCGTTTATGGAGCTCTTCTTGGTTTATTAAACGTTTCGAATCACGAGGTCGTCGGCAAACTCATGACAGAGTTTAATGAATTGTTAAAGGAAACAGTTAGCAACCAAGATTGGTTCAAACTGAAGCAGCTATTACGGTTTTATGGTGAACTTGTCAACTCGAATGTTATATTGCCTGCGGCGTATTGTGAACTCGTGAATAGCATTCTGCAAGTTTTGAACGAGCCAAATTCGGGAAGAGTAAGGCATTGTGCATTCTAAACGGGGAACTCATTGTGTTAATATACTTCATACAGGATCGTCAGGACTGCATCGTATATATGGTCCTTTCTGTCTTGCCATGGGTACGGTATCCAAGAACGAGGGATAGATGTACTACAACAGGATGCTAATGTTGGTTTCTTTTGAAGAGTGCAAAAGAGTTACATGACGGAAATGCTGATGGATTCCAACAAATTTTAAAAAGAATTGAATTATATATGGCACGCCGCGGGAGTATCCCTGAAGTGGACGTATTGAAGCAGTATCGATATGGGAATTATGAATTCGTTAATCAAGATGTACGTATACATGGATACGAAAGGGTCGTGTATTATCTTACATGACGACAATTGTAGATGATTGCACACCTTTGGGAACTCATCCAAGATCTGAGCGCCAAAGGCTGGGAGGTAAAAGCAGATATTTACGTAAGCCTTAGTGCTATGGTACTAACTTTAATCGCAAAGGTACCATTCCTCCCAAGACCATATAAATGGTTCGATAAAGAGTTCAGTTCGGCTTTACAGGTATGTTTGCTAGAGTAATGAAATCGCCATGTACTAACCGGCCACTGCAGCACGAGGTTCCTGAGATTGTTATGCCTAGAAACCGGGAAGGAACGAACTATATTGCTCCAGAGAGACCGTTTAAGATTTTTGTGGACGATAACGGAACCGTAAGCAGATTATGCACACATACATATGTATTTTCGGAAGACGCTGATTATTTTGCGGTAGCCTTCTGACACTGTACCAGACCATAAGAGCCTTGAATACTTTGTACTTCAGGATTTAATCACGGATATTATTCGTATTTTCGAACCGAATCGAAAGGAATGCGCGAAATATCTTCTTGGCATTCCACAAAATTTCGAACCTGGGATATTCCGTTCCCGAAGCCAAAGCCAAAGCCAAAGCCAACAAGAAGCTTCAGCCACAAGTGAAGGCCGAATGGAAGTAGATGTAAAAGGATGGGCTATTACTGATGTATTGCTGGAGGTACAGGCTAGGCAAAACAAGGTCCACTGCAAAACCTTACAATTTTCGTCTAGGTGATATTTTCCCAGATCTTGAAACTACCATGTCCGCCATTTCGACAAGTCCTCTACACTTGCATCCTTACTGAGCTGTGTCGGGCAGATGTCTCTTTCTTTCCGTTGGCACTTGGGCGGTGCATCAAGGTTCTATTCGAACATCTGGAATTCATGGATATTGAATGCGTTTCTCGTTTATCAACCTGGTTTGCCCATCACCTAAGTAACTTTGGTTTCCAATGGGATTGGGAAGCTTGGTGAGTATAAAAAAATGTAATTATGTCTATATGAGATATGGAATGCACTGATTAATGAATGGCAGGTCGCAAACTTTATCGCTTGAAGAAGGGCATCCCAAAAAGTTTTTCGTGCGGGAGACGTTGCTGAAATTAATGCGGTTGAGTTATTACGAGCGCGTAAAGAGCGTAATTCCGAAAGCTTTCCATGACTTGTTGCCGCCAGTCGCGCCTGGCCCTGAATTTGAATATAGTGATTCGAATCATCTACTTTATCAAGACGCCAAAGAAGTAACTGACCGATTGAAAGCCAAGAAATCCACTGACGATATCCAAGTTGTCCTTGACAAATTCAAGGATGAAAGAGCAAAGCAAGGATTGGATGAGAACACACAGGAGACCATGGTACGGGAGCTATTCTTGCAATGTCTCCTGCTTGTGGGTAGCAAAAGCTTCTCCCATATTCTTAACGTTGTTGAACGGTATGTAAAAGTCCAGGAGTAACCTTCTACTGTTCGGCTGACGTCAATGAAATGGCAGATATCTTGAAGTCCTACGGTCTCTTAATACTACTCCGGAGGCGCGTTTGCATACAGTCAAGGTTGTTGCAAAGTTCTGGAGAAGAAACACACAGGTAGCTTACATGATCTGCTGTTGGACAACGTATGCACACTTTCTAACGTCTCATGATTTTATTTCTTGAAAGCTTTTAGGCATCCTACTCGATAAACTACTGAACTACAGAGTTATTGATCCTGCATCTGTGATTAGCTGGGTGTTTGAGCAAGATCAACTCGATAATCCAGCACGGTAAGTGCTATCTAATATGATGGGACTTTGAAGTAAGGACTGTTGAGTGACAATATAGCGAATAATATAGGTCATACGCTTGGGAAATTTTGCAGAATACATTGAACAAAGTCGTAGCTCGAGTCTCACAAGTTCGCAGCAAGTTGGAAAACTGTCAAAAGATTCACGCCGAGAACCAAGCAAAGCGGGCTCAGGAAGCCGAAAATGAAAGTAAGTGTAGATAATAACCCTAACTTCTTGGTACGTCCTCCTGAATCGATATGTGTTAGTGGCCCAAGCTGAGGCACAGCAGGAACTCGACACACTACGGATTATCGAAAAGTCGTTGGCCACCGTCATGCGAGAACAAAAGGAAGTGTTTGTGATAGCATATCAAAAATTCATGCAAGTCTTGCAGACTTCACTGTCTGCTTATCCCAAGGAGACTCCAGAGAGAGAAATGTCATGGAATACGCGATGGATACTGGGCTGGTTCCGGGAAATACTACGAAGGGTAACTTGGGCGAGTTCCAAAATATGATTTATTACTGACATTTTTGATTTTTGTAGTATTATAAGGAATGCCGTGGATTCACTACAACGCTGGAAACAGTTGTCTTCACGGATGATTTGGACGAACGGATTCACAACATGTTTAGAGATGTTAAAAACCTTAATTCCTATACTGTTGCTGTATGATGAGGAGCTCTCTGCATTGCACTTGTCCTGCAAAGATGTTTGGGCTGTTTATAGTCAAGTAAAAGTAAAAGGTTGCTAGACTGTGAATAAGCAACCCTGGAATTGCACTACTGGTCCCTGATTGATGTGTTGCGCTCTGTTTTGCCTTTCTTTACCCAGGCATATGCGGTTAATTGTTCTAGTTAAACAAACAAAAGTTGATAGAACCATGAGCAGTATTTCAGTCTCTCCAGTGAGTACGCAAAATGGAATATTTTAGCGCATGCAACGCGAACCATGCGCATCATTTCAGCCAGGCAGATGCAACTCAGTAGGTTTTTGCGTAAATCAATCTCACTGATACAGCTTCGACCGCTCTTTATACTCTCGGCTGTTTGGAAAACCATGTCATACGCTGTTACAACTCCATTATATTATAAACATTCGAACATATCGTCTAATGGTGCTCAACATTCTTGTGGTGCTCTATTTGAGAACAGTTTTAGTAGAGAGATCAACATTTTCCTTTATACTTTTAGCACGTACTCAGGTGGAAGTGGTAGTCAATGCTGTAGCCAATCACAAAGATACCGAACAACGCGTGAAGCAAGGGCGTAATGGAGGCATTGTCGCCGTCAATGTAGCGAGCCTTGTAGCGACCCCACAAACCAGTTGGCTTGGGAGGTTCAATAGTACCCTTGGGCAAGCTCTATAAGGTTTGTGAGCGTAGTGAGGAGAAGCAATTTGCACCAAAGGGAGGACAGTGGTTCCTACCTTGTAGAAACTGATCAAGGAATCCAGCTCAGCGCCCTTTCCGCTGGCCACCTTAGTGGAGGCGGCAACGTTGGGAGGAATGAGGGTCTTGGTGCTGTAGGCACGACGGTAAACAGTGCGCAAGGCGTTCATGGTTGCTGTCTGAATGGAGTCAAGGTCTCTTTTTCGCCGAGCTTAACGAAAAATATTTCGCCCACACCGGGGTCCTAAATGCGTCTGCAAAACAAAAATCTTGCAACGTCATCGGTTTTCGCTGTTGGCGATTGGCGACGATTACACGGAGGTGTTTCCATAGCAACCCGCTCAAAATGCGTTGTAATTTGAAGATGATGTAAACTCTGAAGGTGAATAGCTTGCTTGTGAAAAGAAGGAAAATTAGTTCTGATTGTTTCGCTTGTCGAGTTTTTGATGTCTGCAAAGTGATCGCTGAGCTTAGTTGGTCTTTTATCCATGAACGGTTGATGGTCTTCATGTTCCAGATTCACTTGGTTTCTGTTGTTGATCCATAAGTCTGATAATAGTAAAAGACGTGTAGCGCGCTAAAGCGATTTTCCGTCATAATGCAGAACACCGTTTATGAATCGATGAATGCTGCACGCGAAACTTGTCAGAACTACGCAGAGAAGCGTTTGCCGCAAATCATTGCCAAGGTTAAAGCACGCTACTTGACCGGTTTTGAACGATGCACGGAAAACGAGGCGTATCGACGGCTTGGATCCATGCATTAGGATCTTGTTCGCACCACGGCCAACTTGATCAAGCATATGTACCATACCATGCAGCATTGTGGCTGTACCATATACCAGAGCTTTGTGTAATGTTTAGCGCACGATAAAGCAGTCTGTTTGTTAAAGAAGAGATTTATTGATGGCCGTGAGCGCTTCGCGTTTCGCATGTCCGCTCTAGCCAGTTCTGAAAGAAGAGGTGAGATTAAAAAACGCTTAAAGAGTCTAAGGGAAAAAGGTGGGGACGAAAGAGTGGGAATCAGAAAGGACTAGGTATTTCAATACAAATAAGAAGGGTCTGTGCTCAAAAGAAGAGGAAATAATAACAAAAGAGAAACAATGGTGGAAGAAAATTCTATGAAACGAACGAAGAGAAAGAGAAGGCAGGCGAAGCTGGCGGTTGTGCAGGCGGTGGTAGCGGTTCGAGCCAATGGAGGAAACTGTTACGGCGCGAAGGCTCCAAAAGACGGGGATCTGGCTGTTATTCATCTTCTGGGCGACATAGGCGGTCGATGTCTGTAAGGAGAAGGCACAAGGCGGACCATACGCGGCGCCAATAATTACGGATTCGGGAGGAGCGTGGCGGGCTTGTTGGAAGCTTGTTAAGTACGAAGGATATGGGATCTATGATGATTATGGGGATTTGCAGGCGGCTGTGAGTCCAGAGGCAAAAAATGGCATGTTGTCTACTGAAATGGTCTCCAGTGGGACAGTTGCGGCAAGGCCAGGGTTTCCCACTTGGCATCCAACCAAGTCGCCAGCGAAGGCAGCGGCTACGTTCTTGGCGGGTCATTGGCAGCCATAGTATAGGGCCGATCCCCAAAGTGGGTCTACAGGCACGCAAAAGGACAGCAAAGCAGTCTGTTTCGCCAGCAAAGCATCTCAATTTAGCTCGCATGAACGGATATTCTTTTTCCAGTCCTTTAGGTATTCCTGTCCGAATCGTCGGGTATCATCCGCGTCTGTCTCTCTACGCTCACTATGCATATACCACAATATTTGCAGTAATTAAGGCAAAACAAGTGGAACCTCTTTCGAGTTCTGTCAAAGCCGTGCTATAGAACAGATGCATGGGTCAATATCTTACCCAATACTGTCCTCGCAAGCTTTGGCTCGGTTTGGATGGGAAACAGAAAACCACCGAAAAATTCCCCGGTAACTTTAGCCCGATATTGCGAAAGAACTTTAAGACGTTGCACGCTAAGATTCTTTGTGTCCTCTCTTTAACACTTTTCTTCTCATGCCTCTTCACAAATCATTCAAGCTGTAAGTCTACCCCCTTTTTCAAGCGGTCTCAGTTTGGACTCTAATATATCCAAATATAATAGTAACACAGGCGCTGAAATTCCTGCTGTGGGTGAGTTGTCTGTTTCTTGTTCCAGAAAAAGCTCACACTCAAAGTGGATCAGGTCTGGGTACCTGGCAGGCACCGGGCGACCAAGTCCGTGCAGCCGTCAAGGCAGCTATTGCAGCTGGATACCGCCACATTGATACCGCGTTTGGCGCAAGTATTTCCGGGCGACAAAGGGGGTGGGGGAAGAAGAACGCATGACTAATTTTTCATTTACAGTACGGCAACGAAGCCGAGGTTGGCCTAGCAATTCGTGAGGCATGCGCCGAAAATGGCTTGGAGCGTAAAGACGTCTTTGTCACGACCAAACTGTGGCCGACTTTTTATCGACCTGCCAAGGTCGCTGAAGGTTTTCAGATCTCTTTAGAACGTCTGAATCTGGATTACATTGATCTATTTTTGATGCACTGGTAAGCACACCGGTAGCGGGCGTATGGCTACTCAAGAAACATAACTTGGAAGTTCAGGCCCGTCGCGTTGAACCCAGAACCAGGTGTCGCTATTCCCCGTAAACCCGATGGTACACGCGATCTTGATCCTGAATTTCACCTGGAATCCACTTGGGCAGCCATGGAAAAGTTGCTCGACACCGGTAAAGTGAAAGCGATCGGCGTTTCCAACTTTTCAGTACACCATCTGGAACGTATCTTGAAGACATGCAAAGTCGTTCCTGCAGTCAACCAGATCGAACTCCACCGTAAGTTTTCTGATAAAGGAAAGGGCAAAAACAGATTTCCTGATTGCGCGTGCATGTAGCCTACAATCCTCAAGAATCTTTGGTCGAGTACTGCAACTCAAAGGGCATCCACTGCTCAGCTTACTCACCTCTCGGCTCAACCAACTCTACCTTGCTTCAAGATGAAACCATTGCCAAGATTGCCGCCGCCCACGGCAAAACACCCGCTCAGACCATTCTCTCTTGGGGTGCGACTCGTTCCAGTATCTTGCCGAAGAGCGTAAACCCTGCGGTAGGTCCCACTCATTGTCACGCTATCAATAATACCTGACTAAACTTCCATTTAGCGCGTGCAAGCCAACATTGATCTTTTCGAACTATCTGACGACGAAGTCGCTGAGATTACTGCTCTGGGTAAGACGAAAGGCAAACGGTTCATCAGACCCGACTGGGGTGTTCCTGTATTCGACGAAGATTTCGCCTAGATTTTTCCCTTATCAAATGTAATTTTATTGACCAAGAAATGTTATCCTTCTCTCAGATATAAATAAGAAGTGCTCTCTCATAATAAAAAAAAGAATCGATTATTCGAGTTTCAAAGGATTTACTGCCTTCGTCTTCTTTATTACTGTTTTCCATCTTATCGAGAACACAGACAGTGCATTTATCTTCATGGGTATGCAAGCATTATATGTACATCATCGATAGAGGAGGACTAAAAGGTTCACCTTCGGTAGGCTTGAAAGCCACGCTTTTGGTTATGGATCGACCAAGCACGTACGTCTGCAGGCTTAAAGAACCAGACCTCGTTTTTATCTCAGAAGTCACCTCACGTTTGCTCCAGAAATGGTCTCCTTGCTTTGCATTGTCTGGCAAGCAAAACAAGTTATTAGAGCTCGAACTGAAGAATAACTGGACTGGGACAGGACTGTGGGATTCCCACCTCAAGTTCGAGCCCTACAAGTTATCAAAGAAAATCTGCACGCCATTGCACTTAAAAAGATTCAAGGCTCAAGTTTGACCACACGACATGCGCGATGAGCCCACCTTTAAGGCCATCAAAGCGTCTAAAACCAAATTAAAGTTCTCACATATACCACTCTTTTGATTGTATCTTTAGCCTTGTACAGCGTATATATTTAGTCCATTTCATGCATAGGTTTATCCAACTCCCAAATGCAGGACGCAAAACGCGACTCTGTTGTCCGTCTGCAAGTCGTGCGACTTTGCGAATATGGTCAAAGCTAAAGTCTGTGGATTGACCGTACAAATTCATGCGACACTGCACATATTGCAAGTGCTATGTAGGCTTTGCCACGACTGCAGATTCAATAAGATCTTTAACATTCTATGCTTATCGATTGCAAATTGTCAAAGGTAAGGATAATGAAAAAAGCATCAAATAAC
Source organism: Thermomucor indicae-seudaticae (assembly GCA_000787465.1). NCBI lineage: Eukaryota > Fungi > Mucoromycota > Mucoromycetes > Mucorales > Lichtheimiaceae > Thermomucor > Thermomucor indicae-seudaticae. The sequence goes on from JSYX01000007.1 coordinate 9,987, forward strand.
AGAAGTCGGCGGCGTCCGGTCTTGCTTACCACGACGCACTCTGTTAACGCAGCCAAAGGCAATTTGGTCAGTGAGGCGCGTTCATAGTTGTATCAGTTTTATACAACTTTTTGCTTTGTACCCGTTTTTGCGTATGCAGTATATAGCACATACACGCCGCGCTAACGTGAAAGTATAGAATCAAATCTCCCTTGGTGTAAACCGTACGTGCAAACTAGTCTTCCCTCAGTATAATAATAAAACTTTGGTAGCTGGCGCAAACTGAAGCGCAAAGTAAAAAGAAAGATCCAGTATTCGTGTATTACAGGTTTTATCTACAATAGCAGAGGGCTGCAAAGAATACGTACGAGTAAAAGGAAGATTCGAACAAAGTAGGAAGTTGTCGCAATGGGAAGATCCGTTTGAATACTTTGGCTTTATATGACCAGTTCAATAACTTTACCCACACCTCCGACCCCTCTCCGAACGAGGCAGCCCTGGAGTCATACGTCAAATCTCATTTTTGCCCACCACTGCCCGAACGCTCCCAACCCAGCCGTCCGGAAATGAAGAGGGCAAACCAAGATATCATAAAGTTAGTACAAGATCCATCTAAGAGGCTAATACCTAATTGCCTAACATCAAGCAGCATAGCACCAGTATCGGTTAGCACACATCCACCCCCCTGCCAATTAGGCCCTGACCATCTCAGCGAAGAGGGAAAACCCGTCGTGAGCATTCACTACAACATCATATCTACACATGAAACCAAAGGCAGACTCTTGGCAAAATCTTGCTTTTGCTTGCATGACTTTTCTGCTGCTGTATGCATGGACTTCGTTTCCCGGCAGGCTAAGGGACGTGGCAGTTAAGCCATCAGTTTTTCACTTGTGCTTTGAATAGGCATACCTTTATTCGGTTATAATAGGGCGTTTCAGTAGTTTTTTTTGTAGATTGTAGATTGTAGAACTGTAGAAGGCCCGAAAATTTTTATAGAAGAGCTTGTAGAAGACTGCGGGACTTCTACAGTGCTGCAATCTACAAAAAACTACTGAAAGCCCCTATTATTAAACGGTCATACTTAATGTCGCGGTTTGAGTCAGGTTTGAACCTTGGGAGGGCTTCTCAGTAACTAGAGCACATCTTGGGAGTGATTATCATCCTGACGTTTGGATACGAGAAGCGACGCCTTGAACTTTGGAAGTAAACAAAAGAGAGGAAACAATGCTTCCAGCGCTTCGAATAATGTACACTGAAACAGTTTTTGGCAAGGCAAGAATTTCATCACAGGGTCTGAAGCCTTCAAGACTGGCAAGAATAAAGCCCTACTTGCTTCGTGATGGAAAGCTTTCTCAGAAATGGGCAACATGTAGGATGTACATAAACCAGTTGACAGTGGCGCAAAATCGTTTCCCTGAGGACGCCAGAATAGAAGTGGCCTTACGCGAATCAAGTACTTATGCCAGCGACAATTGGAAAAGCAAAATCGCAGAATTTAAGGCTAAACACAGTACGTCTCCCCTACAAAAAATGCCCTTCGGGGCATACAGGATAAGCGTAAATGACTGTTTGAAGCAAAACGACAAATGGCAAATTGTCGTATCTCTTTTGCGTAAATCATTCTTGTATATCACTGGAAATTTTAATAAAGAATAAGCCTGTAATAAGAAGGACAGACACAGTGATAAATGCGGCTTTTTGTCCGTTTAGAAGTGACGATCAAGAATTTAAAAAAGTTTCGTATATGCTCAAGCTGGAAGGCACGACGACGCGAAAAACGCGCCAATTTTACGCGTTAATTTGCTAATTTCCAAATATGGAGCGCGTTTTTTGGGAATCAAAGGAAAAACGGGTTTCCCCAATGCCGCTTCTTTCTTTCTTTTCCATAGTGTCTAATGTCTCATCGCAGCACCTCGCACTTTAGGCGCATCAGTGAAGGGCTTGATCTTGACGATTCTACACCATCGACAAACCGCCGCCCCACCATTACGCCTTCCAGCAGATTGTCGCAACTCAGTCTCAATCCGGATTCGACGCATAATAATAATGGCCAAACAAAGCCTTATCCATATCAAATAAGGGTATCTGATTTCAAAGCCAAAGTGAAACGCGCAATGGCCGGTTCCGAAGACGACGCTTGTCTCCAAGATCATCCCAACTTGGCCATGGTTTTGGGAAATGACAAGATTACTTTCGACCCCCACTATGCAATGGTATGCACCATTAGTGTTTTTTTGTTTGTCCTAAATTAAGGTTATTCATTGTTTCCGGATAGAACGCACAGACGATGTCTGCATTCAATGACACAGACGAGGATGATTCCTCTTTGGCACAAAGCTATTCTCCGGAAAGATCACTATCAGCCTCACCTGATGACCACTTCATGATGAAGCATCTGTGTGCCGACGTGGATGTGAAAATGTGCGACGCTTTAACTGACAAACTCCTGGACGAGAACTACAAAATTGAGAACCCTCTGAAAATGCAAGAAGAGGATTTGGACATAGATCTACCAGAACCGGTAGTTTTTGTGGATGAGCATTACGACCCGTCTACTGAATGGCTGAACCATATCTACGAAGATGATATTGACTTGGACGCACTCGTCAATGAGTCTTCCGATGATGATGAGGAGGAGTACGACGACGCCGAAAATCGACCACCGCGCGCATGGCGAAATCGATGCAAACGAAGCAAAGCTGAAGTTCAGAAATCATCAACACAGAGCAGCACCAGCACTGCGAAAAGGATACCATTGCAGGAGCTCCCTGTAGAAGATAGTGATGATGACGCGCCAATGAAAAAGAAGAAAGCCTTGGGCTGTAGCGCTTCATCATCATCAGCAGCAGCATCTACAAGCTCACGACCGAAAACTATACGATTCATGCGATCGCTTTCACCGACGCGTGATTCGAACAAAGGGAAAGCACCCGCCTAGCTTTTCTATGCACTCAATTTAACTCTCGTATTCTCATTTGCACACACACAGACACACAAACAATATTATCCTTCGGATAACGTCGCAACTTGCATATTCCATATCACGCTCGAACACTTCAACAGAACCCTTTGGTCAACTCTTCCCTCTTACTTTCGCTCCATGCTTTACTGGCTTGTACAGTTTCCTCCCCAAATCCGCTGTATGATTTCTTTTGCAAACTCTCTTAAATGAAATTCTCTATATGATCATGTAACATTTGCTGCATATGTTTATTCAGAGGTTGATTACACTCCTTGAAAGATTTGTATATGAAACTGCGTCTGGTACAAAAGTATGCTTGCTGAGGATATGCTTCTATTTTTCATCAATGACTGCGTCTTCTATACTTGTTGCATTCCGTAACCTTTCCTGCTCTTGTTGCTCGAGCTCTATTAGTCGGGGTATATCTTGTTTGCGCTGTGCACGAATGGCGGCAAATGATTCGGTAAGGCCAAGCTGTTCACAGGCATCCAGAGCCAGTGAATAACTAACGTTATCCGGTTGGACCTTCAATGACTTAATATCTTGCCATACGTTCATGACTTGGGTGACTTGTCCTGCATCCGATAATGATCTCATGATACCATTATATACAGTGACCGGAAGAGGAGTCCGTGACTCCTTTGCATGTTCATAGACTGTCATGGCTTGTCGCAGCTGCCCGCACGCGCTGAGGGTGTTGATGAGGATAGAATAAGTGGCGAAGTCCGGCTTTGTCTTCCACCGTTTACCGACTTTCATCCTCTTGTACATACTCAACATCTTTTGGACTTGTTTTGGAACGTGTTGTCTGTTGTCCGTCATCCATGAGCTGCTCTGATGTCGCACTAATGGACGGACCTGCTTTGAAAGCATTGCCAGCAGAATGTTGTAGCTACGCGTATCTGGCGATACACCGAGAGATACCATTTTATCCCAAAGCTCTTCAGCATATTCCAAGGCAGCCTTGTGCGTTCTCTGCTTTCTTGCAAGAAGACCAAGCAAAGCGTTCAGCGTAAAAGCGTTCGGCAAGATATCAAAACGCTCCATTTCCTTCAATACGTCAAATGTTTTTTCCAGACTCTCGCCTTTTGTGCATGCAGCAATAAGTGTGGTGAAGATCACCACATCCGGTCGAATTCCTTGATCTTTCATATCCTCATACAGTTCGAACACGGCCTCGGGCGGTGATGCTTCATCTTTGACAAGAGAATCCATCACAATGCTATAGCTACACACGTCAGGCGCCACGTTATCGTTCAGCATCTGTCGGAATATATCAAATGCGCTCTCGAAATCGTTCCTTTTCACATAATCCGTCATTAACGTGTTGTAGTCACGTGAAACTAACGGTATCCCGCCTTTTTTCATCTCTTCCAAAATCCTCTTGGGCTCCCAGCCCATAGCCGTGTAATGGCTAGCATTAGGCTCCACATTAGAATTCCGCAAATCTCGATAAACCGAAAGCGTTTCTTCCTCTAAATTATGTCGTGCCAATATGGACAGTAGAATGTGAAACGTAGCTGCTGTAGGTGCCACATTCGCTTGCCGCATTTGCTTATAAACCGACAGTGCCCCGTCTGGCTGTTCAGCCGCACCGTATGCCTCAATCATGGCATTATAGACGGCATCATCCGTCGGCAGGTCCTTCTTTTGCGAAAACACGGCAAAGTACGTTCGAGCGCTGTCCAAGTCACGGAGTGTCGTAAAAGACGCAATAAGATCACGATACGCATAGGCTGACTCTGGCCACATGTTGTTCTCACGCATCGCATTGTACAAGTTGTGCAGATCACCGGGATTACCGAGGGCACCGATTCCCAGCGTTAAAGTACGTACCGTCACCTCGTCTGGCTGATAGTTGGACCGAATCATGCCGTCGACCACGAGTTTGGCTGATTTCAGATCGTTGTGAATGATGAATAAATGAATCAGCATATTGCAGCCACGGACAAATGTTCTTGGGTTCATGTTTCGTCGGTGCACCTCCCGTAAGATGCTCTGTAATCGCTCGATGGCCGATCTGTTGGCCTCTTCCTTCTTTATCCGAGCACAAAGGGTAATGAAATCCTGATCAGTCAATTCACCCTTGTTTTCCACTCGCTGACAATACTCGGCCCAGAGGTCACTAAGTGGTTGCGAAAAATTGAGTGTCGCAACCGATTCGTACTGTTTATCCACAGATACACGATCGGATTGCTCTTCTTTCTTTGTGTGTGATTTTAGTTGCTCCGTTGCCATTGCCGACATGCATCGAGATTGGGAAATTGATCGATTACACAAAATGCCTTTTGTTGGAATGTGACGACCCTGTCGATAATCCATTGCCGATCTCGTCAACAAGCCGCGCCATAATGGCTGCCATATCCTGCTGGAACTTCGTAACGTATTCATTTGACTAATCGTCCCAAACTTAAAACAAGATCAAAAAGTGTTTGTTATTTTTCTGGCACGCTAAGTCCGAAAGCGGGGAGGCCGCCTCCATTTGCCGCTTCGCCCACCTGTCAAGCATGACGGACGATGGGGACACATTCAAAATACTGGTGGCAACAGACAATCACTTGGGATATCTGGAGACAGATCGTATTCGCGGCGATGACTCGTTTCGTGCCTTTGAAGAGATTCTGCAGCTAGCTGACAGGCACCAGGTCGACTTTATACTACTCGGGGGCGACCTTTTCCATGATAACCGACCGTCGCGTCACACTTTATATCGCGTAATGACACTGATTCGCCAGTATTGCTTTGGGAGTAAACCCTGTCAGTTTACCATCGCAAGCGATCAGAGCGTCAACTTTGTCAACCCGTTCAAGCACGCCAATGTCTTTGACCCGAACCTCAATGTCAGTTACCCCATCTTTTCCATTCACGGCAATCACGACGATCCCATTGGTTTTGGTGACCTATGCGCGCTGGACCAACTGGCTGTGGCCGGTCTCGTCAATTATTTCGGAAGATCATACGACGTAGACAATATCGAAATGCATCCGATATTGCTGCAAAAGGGCCAAACCCGGCTAGCCTTATATGGACTCGGCAACATTCGCGACGAGCGTCTGCATCGCGCTTGGGTCGATGGACAGGTTTCCTTTGTCCGCCCGCGAGACGAGGGCGATGGCGCGCTGTGGTTGCGGGATGCATTTAACCTGTTTGTTCTGCACCAGAATCGAGCACGCCGTGGGCCCAAATCGTATATTCCTGAAGAGTTCCTGGATGACTTTCTGGATCTTGTTATTTGGGGTCATGAGCACGACTGCCGAATTGATCCCGAACATTGCAGCGGGATTGATATCACACAGCCTGGATCCTCTGTTGCAACGAGTTTAGCAGACGGCGAAGCCATACCCAAGCACGTTGGATTACTGACAATCACTGGCAGAGACTATAGACTGGAAAAAATCCGATTAGCTTCTGTGAGACCCTTTGAATTTACTACCATCGCCCTTTCGTGCGTGCCCGAACTCACAAACCCGTCCGATACCAAAGCCTGTGAACGGTATCTTGAGTCCGTCGTAGAAGACCTGATTCAACGCGCTCAAGAGTCGTGGCAAGAGCAGCAAGACCAGCTCTCGATCAGTAACAGTTTAAGCAGTCAACAGCAGGAAATGCCTCTACCATTAATCCGAATTCGTGTCGATTACAGTCAAGGTTTCGAGACTTTTAATACAAGGCTGTTTGCCAGAAAATTTCGAAATAGGGTTGCTAATCCTCTGGATATCCTGAAATTCTATCGATCGCGAACAACTTCAATAATAACACGTACTCAGAGAAGTGAAACATCGTCACATGCACTAGCATCGGTCAGCGTACCTGAACGTCTAGAGACTGTCAAGATCGAGGATCTTTTAGATGAACTTTTGGGCAAAAAGCTAGAGTTACTGCCAGAAAACCAGCTGGCTGAAGTTACAAAGCAATTTGTTGAAAAGGACGACAGGGATGCAATGCCCAAGTTTGTAGAGGGCTCGTTACGACACCTTAAACGCAGTCTGGACAATATTCAAGAACGTGGACACATACAAGATCTCTCGGAAGATTATGTGAAACGGCGCGCCATCAGTGCTAAAGAAATACAGTATGCCACCTATGACCGACAGCGTACGGGTAGTACCGCAAGAAACTCACCAGTGCAGGAGGATGACAACTCAAGTCACTCCAGTGAGGACTAGATTTCACCCATCCATATGTACATAAACAAATATTTGCATTTTCCTTTTTCGCGTAGCATATTTATTCATCTTTGCATGCAATCGTTCACCTAGTAAAACCTTTACCTGTTCCCCAGTTAGCTCGTACTGGGTTTTCTCAAATAAATTGCGGTAAGAGAGCCTCTCGCGCAATAGACATGCTGTATTCAGCGGCGAGAGTGATGTGCATTTGGAGCTCTGCTACAGCTCGCTCCTGCGCTGCTTCTTTCACTCGCAGTCCATCCCGGGTCTCCAGGAGCTAATGCGAAGTGATGTTTATCAAAAGCCACGTTCGCCTCAAGACGGCGGTACGTAGCAGGTAATCACTGTCAATCATTTTCATGGCCAGCGGGAAATCGCAGTAACTTTCAACTGCTTTAAACCTGCTACGGCTTCTTTGCACCCCTCTATTACTGCTTATCCGGCAGACGACCTGTATCCGACTGTCTTGAAATAAGCTACAGGCCCTAACGCGTAATTCTCTTTTTTCCCTATCCAGTGCTTAAGCCACTCCATGTTTCCTGGTGAGGAATTTCGAAATAGACTGTCTACCATAGTTAATTTGACTAACATCTTTTTGACTAATGGGAGCACCACCGTTATATATTCGCTTCGAACGGCCCAACACTGAGTGAAACTGACTATATAGTCAACGTCTGGGGCCCCCATTCTCGAAGCCCTCTTCCGGAAATCGGAACTAGGATGAGCGTGGTGGGAGATGTGGTGCGGCGGATTTTTTCTTTACCATCGATGATCGTGCTGAGCTTGCCAAGTATAGATCCCATCAAATCAGTATAAAAGCTTAATGGATTTCAAAAATAAACACCAGAGTTTTTCCCTCTCTCTCTTCTTCCACGCTACGTATCCTAGTCCACGAATAGAGACTGGATTTACAGAGTTAGTTGAGCAAAAGAATCCCGTTACGATTCGATCAAGAGACTCAGACGTGTTGTTATGGCCCCATTCACTATCTCAAGTTATCCTTCCACAACTTTTTCACAGCCATAGTACAGAGACATACAACGCAACTTCATTCTCCTGTGACTAATTTTATAGGGAAGAAACGCACTGTGTTCCTGCTAAAGCGTCCAGTTATAGTTCGACCGAAGCAGCCTGCATCGAAGCAGAGTTAGGACTTGTGGAGAATGGTCAGGAGTATGCTACCGTGACGTCTGTCGCGCGTTCCCGAAGCCTGTAAAAAGTTTGCACCGACCGAACAAAACTGCTGGTGGAGGGAAAACACATCCTGGATTGGTTGGCCGAGACCGGTGTGAATAATGTTTACCTGCTGCCTGTCTCAGGTAAGAAGCAGGCGTGTTCATGCGGGCTTCTCATATAAAGGCCAATTTCATTTTAGGACTGGAGCTTCGAATGATCACCCTCAGCATATCGGCGGATGCAGACACCCTCGAGACCGTAGTAGTACCTGTAAATCGGAAAAGTTTCAAAGATTTCAGACGGTCAATTTTGCTATAGCTTCTGGCATACCAAGTAAGCTTCGCTGTCATCGCCAATCGGGTTCTCTCTTACCGTAGTTTGTTTGGAAAAATCGAGTATTTTTCTCTGGAATGCCCATTTTTGCTCTTTCGGAGTCAAACATACTTCCTTTGCGTTGTAAATCAAGCGAAGTAGGGGGAGAGAATACGCGAACAAAAAAGGGATAAATTTCATACTCGCTCATATAAAGCATTCTGTCGTAAGCATTTGCGAGGACGTTGTTCTTTTTTAGTTTTAGTAACCCTTTTATTATGACAAATGGCAGATGCCGGCGACCTTTCTCTAGCCCAGAGAGCGAAAAAGACAGGCTGCGTGGCAAAACCATTTCGTTGCTGGTCGATATAGACGAGTATGGCCATTTTATTCTGCCGCATGAATATGCCCATAGCGACGGCAGCTTTCATACCGTTCGCATAGAATCCGAAGTTTACGACGATGATAGAGGTAAGCATCCTTCGTTGTTTGTGTTACAATGGATGCTGATGCCTTCTTGGATGGCTAGACTTCAAGTCAAAGAGCACTGGCAGTAATAGTAACAGTATTAGCAGACGACACGGTAGTTTATTACGCTTGTCAATACAATCCATGCCTCAGATTCCTTGCAAGGCAAAAACTCGAAACAATAGTGGCTTGCCGCGTTCGCCGCGTATACGTTCTCTGGCGAGTCTGGCAGCAGCAGCTGAACAACAAATGGCAGTAGATCGTGGTTCTTCAAAGACTTTGGTGGCAAACAATAGCAATAGTAATAGTAGCAGTCAACTTCTCTTGGGAGGAGGAGGACGACAAGGAACCGATTCGCTATTTTCCATCTTATCTGCACCATCCAAGATCAGTCGAGCCACAACTCAACATTACATTTTGACGCCTATCGTAGATGTTGAAGCTAATTGTACAACCAAGGAGAGGTCCGTGAATGAAGGGAAAAACAGAAGATTACGTCGTCCATCTAGACGAGGCATTTGTATCCTAGTAACAATTTTTGCCATTGTTGCCGTCATTTGTTTTTTGTTCGCTGGATATCCATTATCTTTATACATTATAAAGAAATCAAACGAGGGCTCATTATAAGCCCTCCTACTCCATTCAGATTAAGGTCGACTTTCTGGCCAATATAGCCTTTTTGGCGGTGCAAAAAGAGATGGATGTTCCTATGACCAACACGTCACCTGCCAACTGTTGAATAACAAGAAAAAGAAAGATAGATCCGTAGCAAAAAGGCAAGATGAGATGCGTGTGTCTCAGAGATGCGCCGGCGGACACAGAAATCAAAAGTGTCACTTTCTAAGCTTGTCCACGCTGGTTCCTCAAAAACAACCTTCGATATGGATCACCCACCATAAAAGTGCATTCCGAGATCATGTGTGCATCCGGGGTGGGGCAAGGCACTTTTGTGCCCTCCCCCCCCCCTCCGAAGAGAAAGAAGCATCGGAGTATTTGCCGATCTTGTCTCTTCCTTATTTATTTCGCGACGACACACAATACAATAACGCTCTCTCTCTCTCCTCTTTTTCCAATCATTAATAACCATGACTACAGTCGATTTCTTGTCAAGCGACATTGTATTTCCATCGGATTCAAATGAACCAAAACTATCAGCTCACTCAATGATGACCAAGTTACCTGATCCTGTGGACTGGGCACTTCATGATTACTATAGCACAGCGGTTGAAAAGGCTTTTGTTCCCATTCACTCGCTTACCGATGTTCGCAAACTTCAAGATCCTCTACCAGAACCCACGACGAATCTAGTCTACAAGAAGCTACAGTTACCCAAGCAAGACTTTATCCTTGTCTTGTCCTCCAACAATCCTCCTGCTCCTCTTCCTGTCATCGAACTGGAGCAAGAAGATCATGATCGGCAAGAACTCCGAGCTGCCTTGCGTGGTGCTCTGGAACTCGTTGAAGATGACATGCAACGAAACAATCAGCTCACGTTCCCCGTCGCACCCGTCCAATCCAACGATATCAAATCTTCTTGGTCTTGGAAAGACGATATTATTCAAGATGAAATCGTCTCCTCCTCTTCCTCGTCCAGTTATTATCAAGAATCATCCACCGTACTTGACAATGACAGTAGCAGCAACGACAGCAACAAATGGCTGGCATTGCGTAACAAGATGAAACTTGTCGCTGATTCTGTCACGAAGTCTTTCAAATCACCATCGAACAAGAATGACAAACGAGGTGTCTTCCGCCGATTCTTTTCGAAACGCCAAGGCGTCTAAACTGCTCCCTTGTATATAACCTACTAGACATGAAAGCAGAGCTTTCATGGATGCATACCCTTCTTCTTTCTCTTTATGTATACCCTGTCCATTTCATCGTTTGGACTAATTATCTCTCTGCCTCTCTCTCTTCTGTAACCCGACATCATCGAGTAATAAACCATGCATCGTTTCATCATGTGAGCAATCCTGGTTTGAATTGAAAGGTATCTGCACTCGGAACTCACGGATCTTGGATCCGAGAAAGTTCAGCTTTGTATACCAGCCTCAAAGTAATGCTGTTTCTTTGTTGTTTTGAATGCATAGAGAATCATAAACAGTACTTCCCGAGCCTTTTGTTCGATGAACCTTTTGGTTTTTCCCATGTAAAAATAAATCATCCATTAAGCCGTCCGTACCCGTTTACTCGCAGCCGTATTACTGGTTTTGTGCGCTCTCTGCATGCACCTTGTTAGCAACGTCAAAATTCGCCAATCGCAAACTGACCAACCTTTTCCGAGCCCTTTTGGGCAGCGGCTTCCTCCATTAGCTTGAGAAATGCTGCAGGTAAATAGCTTTTCTTCAAAGTCTGGTCATGTGGATTGCTCAGTTTCTGTCTGCTTCAAAGGTTGCTACGCCCTCCCCACTCCCAGCCTCACTTACCTCTGTCTGGACAGCCCCGGACGGCAACGCCTTGTATAGCTTGGATTGAAGGCTGATACGTTGAGGATAAACGTTCAATGGCCAATTCGATTCTTCGCATTTTCGTTTAATAAGCAGACTTGCAATGTCGCACAGGATATAGGAATTCTATAGTACACATCTGTCGTTAGTATAAACACTCGTTAGTTAGCTCGGAGCATTTTATTACCTGACTTAGTTCTTCCGATACCATATCTTTTGAAGACTTTATCTTTTGAGTCACATGGTATAAGAATGAGGCATTTTCGGCAGTGGCAATGCAGCTCAGGTAGAACTCGAAATATCGCGTAAAGAGCACTAAATCTTCAGTTGCTACAGTGAAGTCTGGATGATGAGCCAGAACGTGTATTAACCGTACAAAGGATGTCTCAATGACAGATGCAGAATCTGTATATCCCAGTCAGATGCGATACCCAAAACCCTTCATCTCCCCATTACCTCCTTCAAACTTTGACGCTCTTTTCCGAATAAAGTGTTTGACTTGCTTCAACAGGTCTGCTTCTGGTTCATGGGCACACAAGAATAGTAATGCAAAGTATCTCATATGGATCTGTCCGGTCTGTAACCCTTTCATTAATGTTTCAGCAAAACCGGCACGTACGCGATAGCAAGAATCCTAAGACCCAACCACTTAGACAAGTTCACAATTCATTTTGTTACAAACTGCATACCTGCAACGTCAGGCCCAAATGCTCGAATTTGCTGACAGTTAATTCGTTCTCATAAGGCTTCATGTGCGTAAGCCTGACGATAGACTGCGCAGATGCTAGACGCAGATGCGACGTCTCCGCAGCACTATATGAAACGCCCAGTGAGGCGCCCAGACTTAACTCCATATAGTTACCGAGGCTACCTTTCGTTGACGGATACTGCACTGTCGCAGGATACATCTAGAATTTCCCACAAAAGATTGAAAACGCGTCCCACAAGCATATCTGCTGGGTCCAGGTCCTTCGCTGCCATGAGATAGTTGACCAAGATTTGCAGACCTGCAATCTACGCTTCTGTTAACAATCAGGAACACACATTATATCTAACGGTTCACCTTCTGTTTGGTGGATTCTTTCAAGTCCTCATACTCTAGCCATTCGCCATTTTCTCCTTCCTATCGTACCGGTCAATGACACAAGAACGAACTCCGTGGCACTTGGTAAAACTTACAGCAGATGTTTTCCTTGTCAAGATGACTGTTTCATAATAATCCAAGATCTTTTCAATGCTGCTTGAGAGCAGTTCCGGCGTACGTAATGCGAACTCTGAAAGATAGTCCAGAGTAATAGAAAAGTTATCGTTTTGAATGTCGTGGTTTTCGCATGCATCCTGATCAAAAATTGGTTGGTATAATCGCTTCGGGTATCATGTCATTCCACATATTACTTTGATGATATCGGCACATGTATCGATAGCTTTCAGGTTACAGAGCACAACGGCAGCGAGCTTTGACCGGTACCGGCTCCCTCCCTTGACATAATGCGACAATTTCTCTAAAACAGCACTTTAACAGGAAGTGTGTCAGTTGCAGACTATAAGTGGATGTAGCCATAAATCACCTGTCGTAGATTGCAGCGTCTGCACTTGTTGTAGTTATCTGTGCAAGTAGGTTGAGCGCGTTGTCGACTATCGTTTCGTTACCAATTGTTTCGTTAACAACAGCAAAGTGTAAACGGAAAATTACCCGTTTCGTCGTTTGTGTTGTTCACGATAGTCAGTACGAGTTCTTGTGCGTAGTCCTCAAACATAGTAGGGAAAGAGGCAGAAATTTCCTGCATCGATATAAGACACTGCTCAATTAGTATCAAAGGTAATTAGTTACCTTGAGGATTTCCTGTGCACTTGAGACTTGTTCACTTCTGTCACTACGCGGCCGCCTGGATGACTCGATAGTTCCAAATAAATGCGGTATGCACGATTTGTTTAAAATGAGTGGAAATGTCCGTTGGAAAACTGGCCCTAAAGCTTCACAGACACCGGACAGAGTTTCTTGCATCTTTGACGCGAGCGCTTGCTGTCCACAGATACCGCTTCAATTACTTGTATGTCACGACTTCAGTGCAGTTCCCACTTACTCTGCTTTCACAGAGTTCCTTGTATTCAATGTTGACATCTATGCACCTTTTCAACAAAGCGATGATTTCCTTGTCTTCTGTTTCGCTTAACCGTCGCAGTGCACTTGAAACCCTTGAAGATTCCGGAAATTGGGCTACCAATAGTCCGTAAGTCCATGTCATAAAGTCATCGGTTCTATTTACCTGCTATATGCTTTGTCAATTCCTCCAGTTTGTGTTTATCTGGACCATCATCCAAGTCCATTGACTCATCCTAAAAGGCCCTCTAAGTCTTATCAGTCGTTGCGATTTTTCATCGTAAAAGACCATACCCTCATCTCGCATAAGTCCGCAAAAACTTGCATAGCTTTAATCAAACTAAGCAAACGCGTAAATCACTTCCAAGTTCTACATCAGTATACACTCGAATGTTACCTTTTCTGTTTCCTGACAAGTGCCAGGAAGGCAATCTTGCCTTTCTGATCAAATGATCCGAAGACAGTAATCAACCGCTCGGTTCTTTCCTTGTCGTCCATAATAGTCGGTATGATATACTCATGGACAGTGTGCTCCAGTGCTGTGCTGGAAATATTCGTCAGTAATAAGCAACCGGAACGCATCAGATGTTCGTTAATCAACTTACGTGACGGACACATCATCGACATACATGCAGTTGAAAATAGTCTCTGGGATCCATTGTAATTTTTCTACAGCAGACTCTTGACCATCACATCTAGGCATTCATGTCAGTAACTGATGCACACCTCAACCAAGTTTGACTTACATTAAGCTATAACTGTTATTATATAGCTTCCCGAGGGTAAGCATTGCCTCTTTCCGGACGAGATTCTGAGAGACGCCATGAGACACGAACTCTGACAAGGAATTCATCCACTCGCTACCTTTTTATCTTTACAACGCATTGCAACTTGTTGCAGCACTGGCATGCTCACATGTTGGATGACTTGTTCGATATTCATTCTGCCTATGACTCGACACGCGGCCGAACGAACCTTTTCTTCAGGATCACAAAGCTTACTGACGAAACAGTCTAACAAAGGCCACAAATGGTGAGACCTATGTACAAATGACGGGGCGTATCATAGGGAAAAGGTACCGTTCAGCTCTGAAACTGTGTGCGAATGCGTCTGGTAAATGACTTCGCTTTTCTCAAGCCATGCGACCCGAATTTGCGTCGCCTTGTCGTTGCGTCTAACCATTACTGTTATTTATGCACTTTTATCAAATCAAAAGACCACCCTTACCTGCCAAGCCAAGTTTTCCATATCGCTGGATACTGATTAAATAGGGTAGAATTCCTTTCTGCAAACATCCCTCCAATCGTTTCGGTCGCCAGCAACCGAACGCCATAGTTATCCACTCGCAACTCCTCTTCCAGTTGAGGCACAACATTCAAGAGTAGGTCGGGTACAACGGAGTGAACTCGTGTGATGAGTCTATGTACTTTTCTCAGGTCTTCAATGTCATTTTCGGAACCTTCACTTTGACTGACTGCCACGAGCGAATCTGAAAAGTACTATTGTTCAAGAGGTCAGTTGCGCTGTTGCTGCTGCTGCTGCTGTGGGTATGCGAAGACTATACCTGGCATACTCTACGCTGAAGCATATCTGTACATGTCCGGCATAGTTCCAATGCCATGTTGTAGCGTCTGTCTGTATCATCCATCTACAACAATCGGGCTGTTTAATCACAATTGCTATTTGACTTGTCATACTCCAAACCAGTAAACCTTTTCAAATTGTTCCAGAATAATTTCAACGATATCCGTGGGAATGGGTCCTACTTCTTCGACGAGTTGTGCTAAGAGTTCTGTCATGCATACTTGGACATCTCGCGCCACATCCGCTCTGTGGAAATGAACAGGATAAGCCAACACCATCCGACTCCTGGTCTTTTTCTAGTGCACCTCACACACTTACCGAGCAATATCAAAGCAGCACTGAAAAAATCCAGTCATTAAGAATTCAGAGTTATCGAGATCACCAATAAGAATCACGCTCTTGACAGTGGACAAACTTTCGAGTAGGTAAAAGTAATTGGAAAAGTTGGGATCAGCAGGGTTGGCGAGGTATTTCAGTTCGTTGAGGAAAAATTCGAAGACGCTCTAAGGTCGGGTGGAGGGGTGATCAGTCAGCTGAAATCTGTAATCGTCAATCTTTAGTCGTTAGTTATATATATACTTTGAGTTCTGCTGTCGAGTAAGGCGCTTCGGGTGCAAAGAGACGCAGCATATCGGCAAGACAACAAGCAGCAAGCACTCGAACCTCCTTGGAGGAATGTTTCAAGATCTTGGCGTGAACCAATTCCGAAGCTGCTTGTTTCAAAGATTCTTTGTCTACGCATTCCTGGTCGAATTCCTTGATTTCGTCATGTAAGATCTGGCAAAAACGTAAGTTTTCTTGGAGGCATTTATGATGCAATCAAAATTGCGTACTTGAAGTCGTCTCAGAAGTTCACCGGCTGGAATCGTCCGGTTGCTTCGAGCGAGTGAAAGGTGAAATTGTAACTTCTGTGCCTGATCGACTTGCATCGTAATGGGTAAAACGCGTCTCAAGAAATTTTCGGGTCGGGGACGTCCGCTAAATCTTTCGCGTCGCGTGTCCCCCACCCCGCCGGGCCCTGCAAGCAGGAACGGCGCACTCAAAAAATGTTCAACCGTATCTTATTAATAAGTCGTCGTCAACTACTCGGCCAACGCGGTCTACATACTAGCCCCATTCGACGCAGCAATGCCCGGTTCTCAACCAACCCCTCTGTCGATTCCATGCGTCGCCTCGCATCACAACTTAAGATGGTCATCAGGTACACCACCTTGACAGCCGCTTCCCTTACGACCGCGACGTTTCTCGCCTGGCAATCCTACCACCTGTACATTGAGCATTACTGCGAACCCACGCCAGACGATCTGTCTTACATGGCTCGCAATTTGCTCCACGGTGCTTACGTACGTGAAAAAGTCGCTCCTGATTTCGAAATCGCCGCCTTGTACGTGCGCAAAGTATTGAGCATAGCCCTGGACCAACAACACCTGGCCGAAGATTCTGATACGGTCATTCGATTACGACTACGTCTCGCAGAAAATGAAACCAGAGCGGGCAATCTCTTGGAGGGCATTGCAGAGTACACCAGGGCATGGAAGCTCTTGCTATCAAAATTAAACGACAATAATGAAGCAGTTGCGGCAGAGACAGCTAAACGGATTGGTGACCTGTATGTTCGCATTGGCGATTACACTCAGGCCGAAGAATTTCTCGTTTGGGCAGTGTCTAAACGGAAAGATCGATTGCCTCGCGTCAAAACCCTGTGCTCGCTTGGTAGCTTGTATGCTGTTCAGCGCAACTTTAAGCTCGCCATGCCCCTCTTTTTGCAGGCATTGCAGCTGTTATCAGAAGAAGAAGAAGGGGAAGGGATTTGCTTGAAGGCGATCATTCAGAATCAAATAGCCGAGACTATGTATGGAATGGGCAAACTGGATGAAGCCATGGGATGGGCTCAGGCCTCGCTTGAATTGTGCACAAAAGACGGAGCTAGCAATAAAGACTGCCGAGAATGTGGAGGTGTGGCGGCGAATAACCTAGGCAAGATGCTCGAGGTAAGCAAGCGAAACGTCGGTCAGTCAGCTCCTCTTGCGCGATAACACGCGTCTTATTATTAGCAAAGGAAACAATTTGAGGAAGCCTTCAATTATTACAAACAAGCTCTTGCTTACGCAAACACTACGGGTGACTTGGCAAGTCAGTCTCAATACGCCGAAAACCTAGAAAATGTCCAGAAGTTATTACATAATGGAAACAAACTCGCTATTCTCGAGGATACGCCGTCACCAAAAGACAGCACGAGCACTTCTTCGTCATCATCATGGTTTGGCAAGCTCTGGAAATGAACATATAATTTCCGTTTTTAAGGTTGCGCCAGATAATATACGAAAAAATAACTTTCAACATAGACAAGCATATATAGAGAGAGTGGGATAATTGCAAAAATAGAGAATTTGTACAGCTGATCAATGGAAAAGGATAAAGATATGAAAGAGATATTTGTACATGATAAGTTGAATGAATGAAGACGGTAGTGGGGTCAGGCATATTGAACTCACAGAAAGGAACTTTTTCGTTAATTCTTTTTACAGAGGGAATTGGCGGGTATGCTGATCGATTCTGCTTCTCAGGTCACTGGCGTGCATATGTTAGTTTCAAGGACACCAATTCAATGGAAATCAGACTTACTCTGCGCAACGTTGATGGAAGTCTCTTTGGGCGACTAGTTCCTGTAATTGCCGTTTCTTTTCGGCTATCGAATTTGCGTCCAAAAAAGCTGAGGACCTGCGACGGCTTGCATAGTGGCCAACCGTGTTGGCGATTTCTTCAAGTTCCATATTGAGTTTCTGAAAGAGCTATATTGTCAGAGGAACGATATTGATCTAAATAACAAGAGGTAGTTATAGTGAAACTTACGGTACGCAAGGCACGACTTTCTTCGTGCGATATTTCTTCGGGTGGCGTCTACGCAGAAGCCCGTGTTAAGCGAGGAAACTAAATGATGAAGAAAAAACGACTCACATTTTCGAGTCTCTCAGTAAGTCGATAGATCTGGTCAGATAGCATCTGACACTTTTCTTGCAGGCGGCTCAGTTTATCTTCAGCAAGGTATCTGTTGTTGTCCGTGACAGAAGATACAATGAAGTTATACTGATTGCTGTTGAATGACTCGGATGCTTTGCGCGGCGGCGGGAATATACGGTTGGTGCTGCTGCCGGTGATACTTCTCTTTCTTATAGCCAAGAGATCATGGAGTTTTCGGGCAGTTTCCTCATCCATATGGGGACCGGTTTCTGGAGCAATTCCAAATGGTGGTGGTGGTGGTGAGCACTATACAGTTCCAAATTAGCCCTTGGTAAGTCCCCCACGGATAAAGAGAACTATCTATATCGATTACATACCCTGGGAAACTCCATCTCATCAAAGCTGAAAGAGCTTCGAGTACTCTTCGTGGAAAACGACGTGTTTCCAAAGTTGGATTGTGGAGAATGAGCTTGGAAAGGACTAAACGCTAAACTGGGTGTTGAAGACCTCGAGCTACTGCGGCTGGATGGCCGAGACAAGAGATCAAAATGCTCATGCTCTTGATGCAAAGAGGACAGTGCCTGAAGACGTGCTCGCACTTCGTAATCCAACAAGTCTGCATTTTCACCAGGGCTACTGCTACTAAAGCTTGCTTTGTGTTGGCTCTACATGATACACATGTTAATCCTATATACACCATTTGAAAAGAAGCTACATAAAGAGGATACTTGCCGAGACGTTGTTCCATGAGGTATCAAGTGGCGATGATTTAAGGACTAGATATCAAGAAAGATGAGTTTCTTACTTGCAACGCATATCTAAATCGGGAAAGAGAGATGTATACCATCACAGGTCAGAGAAGTGCGATGCTGAAGTGAATGTACGTCCGTGGTCAAGCTGGTTGCTGGCTGTGACAAGTTCAAGCAAGACAAGACCTGTCGTCTCCGTTGCGAAGAGGCGTTATCCATGTCTGTATCCGTGACGGTCAACTTTCTGCTGCCACTATCAATGCTGGTGGATGACATGCTACTGGATCGAGGCCGCGTCGACTTCTTGTCCATCGGCTTACGGGTAAAGCTCAGCAGATCCTTCTTGGTTCCGCTAATAGGAGACGATCGTGATGAAGAAGGCTTCACGCTAGTACCATTGGAAGATGCAGCAGCGGCGAGATGTCGTGCAGGGGATGTGGAGCGTGAGCGCGCCGCGTTTAACAACTTGCCTAACGTCGGGATACTGCTCGACCGTGGCAAGGATCGTGAACGGGAACGTCTCCGACGATGTTGGCGTTCGGTTCCCTCGTGATCATGTGCGGAAGAATATTCGGCAGATCTACGGAGGTGACGCTCGCACAAGATGACTAAAATTGGAGGAAAGAGGGGACGTGAGCTAGCTAAAAAAGAAGAAAAACCGAGCACAACTTTTTACCGTTGTTCCAAAAGACGCTTTCAAAGTCGTCCGTGGCCTTGCTACCATTCATCGAAAGTCTCCGGCTGGTTAGATCCTCACGTAACAAGGGTACCTTGCTACAGATCGTGAGACGGAAGCCACGTGGATCGCCTTTCACCATGGCAATGATCCATGGACACACAGATGCGTCACGGAAGAGCGTCTTCGGATCAATCGGCGAATCATCTTCGACATAAACCACGGCGATGTTGCTCTGGATATACCATGAATGTTATCACGGACTAGATTGCCCAGATGACCGCATACCATCAAGAACAACGTACCTTGTATTTGGCGCGGCTGTATGTATTTACATCGTACATATTACTATAAACGTTTAAATCACTCCAGATCCTGTGATAGACCGTATCCGTTTCATCTTTCTCAGAAAAGAGAGTTAAGATTTTGCTACCGTCAAACCTGTCAAGGCAAGCCTAACATACCGTAGCATTTGGCTAACGCTTGGGCTCTCTGAAAGGCCGAAATGAATTCCCCGGCTTGGTCCATGTATTGGTTCCAGCTCTCTTCTGTATCCACGTTCTCCTTTGGGGGCACAATCGAGTAAAGACGAGGACCCTTATGAAAGTACCTTTCAAAGGAGAGCGCGGTTGGAGCAGGACCTGGGGTATTTTGCTGTGCAGTTGATGCTCGTATCACAAACGAGCTCGGACGTTCTGCTGCGCCATCAAATATCTCGACTTGCTCAATATCAATCCAACCCTTAAACTTTAAGTTCTGTTCGCGCTTGATGTTTCGGATTAGGAATCCTGATGAGCTGTTGTTAGATTGGCCTGTGATGCCGCATAAATCGATGCCTCGGCAGCTGTAAGACGGTCGATTGGCGATCATGATCTTATCGTTGAATAAAAAAATCGTAACCGGTCGACTTGGTTTGTTAGTGTCCCGATCAATTTCCGTCGCATCGAGACAGGCTAGCAGTGTACGGTTTTGATTGACCAAAGTGCACTATAGATTGGTGCGTCAGAGCAACCCTCACACCAATGTCACTTCAGAGTTCTCGTCGTGGAACTTACTGGCGAACTTTTGATGGACAAATAAAGGCTGTGACATAGTGTGGCAACCTTGGTTGGATCATCATCCGCCATCCTTGCTATCTCGTCCGACTTGACGCATGCTCGCATCAAGGGCAAAAAGTCTTTATCATCAGGAGCAGTATACTTTAAGATATCTGTCATTTTTTGTTTTTTCAAGGGTCAGCTGCACGTTGGTCTCTTTGTTTCCGTCATGTACGTAGTTAACACACCTTTGATCATCATTGCATAACGAGGTATCCGCTGTGGTGGCTGTATGATAAAGTCCGATAAGCCAAGACGCATGCACCGCGGGTCATCTTGAGCTTTGATCAGGAAACTTCTGTAAGATTGATTGTTTCTGAACTCTTTGCTGTGCAATTCCTGGGCCTTATTAAACTCCAGCAAATACTTTCTATAACAATCGAAATTGTCCATCTGCTCACGCCGGATGTAACATTACACGAAAGGGCACAATTTTTTGTGGGTAGAAGAGGAAGATGAGACACAAAGAAAGATAGACAATAGATAAATGACAATAATAATAAGAATACTTACGTGAACGGCACAAACCTCTCCAAGGCAGAGGCCCTCCGTGGGGTTGGCTTCATATTGCTTGAGATCGGCCAGAAATCGTTCATTGGCAGCGAGAATTTGTTCAATATTAAGAAATATTTTCGTACATTTGAATTGATTGAGCACCGCGGTTCGATCGTTCGTGCTCTTGGCTTTCAGGGGCTGCACGATGACTTGAACAATGGTTCTTAAGTTATTTACATAATTTTCTTCACTTTGGATTAATTCATTGATATGAAACATTCGCTTTTCGTCGTCGATAGTGTACTATGTTAAGCGTTCGTTTAGATACAAGGTAAAACGGCGCATAACCCGCTCTCTTTTACCGAATGTGTATCGGGATCTACTGGCGAAGGTGTTTCTTCTTTGGATTGAATGGTTTCCAGAAAGCTCGGGAGCTGTTCGGTGCATTGCGTTCCGACAAGGTTGAGAAACTGTTGGTAATACAGTTCCTGGTCTGTTGATTTCTGGGTTGAGTATTTCTTTATGTAGATATGGAATCACCAATAGAGACTTTACTTTTCGAGCGCTGCTGGTCTTTGGCTGGAAATATGATATCAATATTCTGGCACTGTAATGACTCGATTTGGTGAGACAGGAAAATTGAAGCATCTGCTGCAAAATGTGCTATACCATTGGCCGCTTCGTATTCATGAGTAGCTGTTGAAAGAACTCATTTTCCAGCTCTTCATCGGATGAAGGCGTGATAGGAACATCGGGTATCACAGTGTCTTTGCAAAGTTTCCAAGTGTGAGAGAAACCCAACTCGGCTAGATGCGACTCGAGTCCCTAATCGAATTTGAATCAGTGAGATAGACGCGAATAATATCAAAATAAATGGTAATGGCTATAACCTTAAGACTGGAAGGTATAGCTGACTTCCTGGTCATTCTCGCGAGAAAGAGAGCAAAGAAGCGAAAGGAAGAAAAAGAAGAGTTAACGAGAAATAAATAGGACGGCACAAAAGAAAGAAAGGGGCCACACGAGTGTCCCGCAGCTTTTAGACGCGGCCAAAAAGGAAAAGGGAGTTACTGTAAAGCCCAATTGACCATGCAGGGTTTGTCTTCCTCTCTTGTAGCGGATGGATGCATTTTTTCCCAGTGTAACGAAACTGGGCATTTAGCCGTTTACAGTCGAACCCGGAGCATAGGTTTGTGTTTTGTTTTCTTTGTGTGCATAGAATGTGTGCCCTTTGATCGGAAGCCATCGCAGCTTTCCGTCCCCACGGCACTGCTATCCTAACTGTCACCCCATATACGCTTCCATTTGCCAAAACCTCGACAATAGAGACTGGAGTAACATTGAATGCGCAAAGTCCAGCTCTGTATTGAGATTTCATCCGGTTGTCATTTAATTCTTATCTTCCATAAGGCCTCCTAAACCCCCTTCTCTCGGACCTCGGATCCCACGGGAAGGTCTTCCGATCAAGACTTGCCCGAATATATGCTAAGCCAGCGGCGGCAACCAAGTAATGTAATGATAACATTATAGCATAACGGCGTAGGGACAGAATTGAGCGCCGTCCACATTGTGGCTCTGTACCACACAAGAGCAAATGTGCTCTTGTTTTTTTTTTTTTTTTGTT